>BMAW01055367.1:0-14192 GCA_019974015.1 Nephila pilipes
TGTTGTGCTTCAGGTTCCCGATTGCGTGTTATGTTTCGGTTCATTGGTGATTCTTTGTTTAAACAGGAAGAAAATTGTAAGTTGTCTGGAAAATATTCTATAAAGATGTGAAGTGAAAATGTTTTGGATAAAAGGATTAATTTAGGAGAATAAGGATGCAGAGGTATGGGATCATCAAGTTGCTTTCCGTTTAAAGGGTTATAGATTGTGATTCTACTTCTCAGTTCTTAGTACTCGAGCTGGATATGCTCAAGTAATTACATCCTCCTGTAAACATGGGATGTTGAGAGTTGGCGTAACTTATCACCTAAAGAGAACTTAGGATATACGTTTGTCAGGTTTGGTTCTCTTTTAATTTGGGGTTCACTTCTTAGTCTTATCACATCAAGAGATGGCGTTTACGGCCTCTCTGTAATTATTGATTCATAGAAACATTGAAACAGCTCAGGGCTTTTATGATGAGATCGGGAAGTTCTCGTGACTTTCGTAAAGGGCTATTTTCAACTTATCTTTAGGGCTTTTGATTGACTCTCTTTTCAAACTATTGAAAGATTGCCAGCTAAGAGCGGGACGTTTAAAATCGAAACTAAATGAATGGAAATGAGGACCGCAGACAATCGGCCTTCGTCGCCCACGTTCAGCTTTCCATGAATTAATACGTACGTAAATTGAAGTTGGCGCTAAATATGGAATCGCCCACAATCTAAAATGAAATACGTTTTCTCTTTCTGTTTCTCCTGAAACTAATGAAGCCAATGTATGAATCAGAGAAATGTTTTAATGGATGCATGAGATCAGAGCGTACAATGTATATGAAGAGGTATTCTAAACCCGATGGCCATAAACGGTTTGTAAGATCAAAGTAGCTACGGGTTCAGAAAGAATTATAAAAGTTCAATCGGTTTTTCTGAAGGCAGCCCTGAATGTCCAAGCCCACAAGTCATATATGAAGACTATGGAACTACTTACAAATTGGATGGGAATGAAGGATAAGGTTATCAAATAAGGTGTTTTCTGTTCTATAATACATATATGTATATTGTGTGTAGTATTATTGTGTGTTGTTGATGATGATGATTTACAAAGCGTGATAGCAGAACGTTAATGGTTCTGTCATGGCGCTCCCGATTACGTTTCTTGATAATCTAGATGTTGGGGATAATAAAGCTATTATGATCCATATCAAATGTAAAGAAAAGTCAAGATACTCACATGATGATTAACTGATTGATGATTTTTGCCACACGTTGTTCTGGAGCGCTTATGAGATAAGGTTACTGGCAGACAACAATGAGGTCAGTTTTGTTTAAAATATGTTGATGTCAATAATCGCGCACTCAGGCAGGAACTCAGACAAAGGGATATAAAGACTGTTTTATCTTTTAACATCAGGTCTTGTTCCCCAAATCTGATTGAAATGATAATAAATTCATATAAAGGAAACCAGAGATGCTATATAATGGCAAAAATGGCTGTGGATAATTCAGTTAATTAACTGTTCGATAGAAAGGGATGGTAGATATAAGGTGTTTAAACATCATGATGGGGCATGGAAGTTTAAACAATTCAATAGGAGTAATACATATAAATGTTTGTTCGGAATAATCCAGTGACTGGTTTATGGAGTATTAGATTCTGGCCCAAAGATAGTTGAATGAGTTTTCTCAATAATTACGTGGTACCGGAATTCAAATGTCGTAATTCAAATGTTTTAAAGAACTCAGGCTTAAAGATATAAATAAATAATTAAATAAATGAAGCCGCGTTTATTATAATTAAGGTTTAAGTTGCACTTTAATCGATTTTTGAGAATGAGAGGATTTTTATCTTCCTAAGGGACTTGTTCATTTTTAGTTTTTGGTTTTTATGTTCATCAGTTTTCTCTCAAGAAATTAATTGTTTACTTCCTTGTTTATAAATGTTTTGGCTCTTTTTCCATTTTCTATTTTGGTTTTCGTTTTATCACGCCAATAGGTTTTGTTTTTGTGTGGGATAAGATTTGTTAATTGCGATTTTCAGGATATGTACAAGGAAAATGAGCATGTATATCCTGAATATATGCGATTATATAAAAGGAGCTCAGAAGGTCATCCGATGGAGAAAATTGAGGTGAATAGGAGGTTATGTAAAGAATGAAAATGATTAAAATTTCAGAGACATTCAATGGGCTTAAACTCCGGGTTAACATCAGTTCACGGTTAAATAAGGCCCAGTAAAGTTCGATGACCCCACGCCCCTGAGCGGATGCTGACCGCCGCGCTACCTGGCCAGATTGATCAGAAATGCTCACGGTGCTATCATGTGGTACTTTGTAAGGTTGCTCCAGTTGTCGAGGCTGGGTCGTCAACGTTCCCTAATTAGGGAACAATCGCTTTCCCATCATGCCCCAGACATGCTCGGAGTTGGAGAAATCTGGCTGGCCAAGGGAAGTTCAGATGGGCTGTGAAAGGAGTTCATGGCTGGCGTTGCCCGGTAATATTGGTTTCTGAAGCCCAGCCCATCTTTGGCTGGAAATGTGGTGGTGTTGCGCAAAATGGTGTTAGCAAAACTGGGATGTCGGAGATGTCGTCTGTCTAGCCTCTGTTAACAATGAAGTGAGACCTATTGGGCGACCAAGGTCGGCTATCGGGAAATGGACATACACCACAGTCGCTTTTTGAGGGCGTGGTATTAGCCTCGATCGCCTGAACTCCTTCCCCACAAAGAACGTCCCCTGATGATGACGTGCAATCGTGAAACGGGATCAATACGTTGTCAGGGACGAAGCATCAGACACACGTCTTCGATGATCATTATTGGGACGCCGTTGAATTTGGATTCGTACCATGACCCCCACGTAATCCAGTCGTCACTCATTCCAACCTGGTCAGGCCAAACACCATTTGTAATCTGGCTTGGGCAAGGTGCAGGCGTGAACCAGCGGGTGAATTGAAGTCGGTACGACGTGGATTTCGGTCTATCGGCCGTCTGTGAATGGTCATGAAATTATGAACGCTGTTGTGCGGGATGCACATCTGAAGATTGATAACGATGAATCGGGTTAGCTGTGAGCCGAAGCTCGTCTGACAATCCGCTCTGTCATTCCAGATAACAGTGATCCCCTGGATCACGGGCCCTGCTACTATCGCCCGACTCGAAATCTGCCTTTGATCACCCTATTCTTGCAGGCCTCTTCTAATCGCCATCGCTTTGACTCATATAACGAGGCGCTTTCCGGTTGCCCCAATCTGCTTCTTTGAATCTGTTTGACCTCTTTCAGAGCTCTGAAGAGTTGCTCATAATGAGCTCGAATCCTACGACGTGACATGTTTTCAGTCAATGAATGGTATCCTTTATATACATCTTCTGAGTGCGCAGATCCAAAGCGCTGTAGCTCCCATTATTCATTCATAGGACACCAAATTTTAATCATCAGCATATTCGATCCGTCTCTCTCTTTCCCTCTGCTCATGTATATGCTCTCCTCTCTCCCTCATCTTATCATCAATTCTTTCTCAAACTTCATTAATTTCTCCTGTAACAATTCATTCTAAACTATTAGATTTTGCTTGCATTCTCTTCCAAGATATGTATTCGTTTCATTTCTGATCCTTCCAAGAGTATCCTTTTATTTATCAGATTGCGGCTCTCTTAAAGGCTGGATGAAATCGGCAAACCATAATTATAAAATCTGTCGAAACTAGTCCCTTCGTTTCTCTATGTATTATGATATTTCCTTAGAATCCCTCTATCCATACCACGTGTTTCTCACGTTTCTTATGAAATTTCACTCATATATAATCAAAAACACAGCTAGAAGAGTTCTCTTCATGCTCTTCTGATTCCTCTCTTGATTTGCTTGTTGTGGGTAGTCGCTGGCTCCAGGAGGAGTGGAAATGGATATAACTCGCTTTAATAAAATAATTCAATAAAAATGAAATTGTTTTCGACTGTGTTATGCTAATAATTCCTGTCTCTTGCCAAGAACTGTAATTTGTCAGCAATGTTGTTTACTAATTTGACATGTTACTATAATGATGTAAGTTTTTATTTATAATGTGGTCCCTTATGTGTCATTGCATAAAAATTTTGATTCTTTATTCGTATTATATTTTAGATAGCTTTTGGAGCTTCGAAAATTCTCCTCTCTGACAATGGGAGGGAATTTTGCAACCAAATCATAAACAGTTTATGTGAAATGTGGACTGATATAAAAATATCTTACGATAAACCGAGACACAGTCATTGCAAGATTCTCTATAACGGGTGAATAAAGACTTTGAGGGAGCATATTTGATAGCATGGATAGAGTAAATGACATGAAGAGTTGTCGGGAAGGTTCGGGTTGGTTTTCAGGAGAGCAGGTGGAAGAACGCTTGTATCACCCTGGATCAGATGTGACTTACGAGAATAAATGATTTGGTTTGATCATAAGGTTCACTAGATCTGGTTTTCACGTAATGTGATCAATTAACAATATTCTGAGAGGGATCCAGAAAAATTATAAGTATTAATAATGAATGCAAAGTTAATACAGAAAATGATGTGTAATCTCAGATCAACAGTTTGATGTGGGTGTGGAGGATAATGTGATGCCTGTAAAAAGAATCATGTATAACGATGGAAAAGTTACTAGTTTAATTGGACAAAACCAGATCTGGATATAATATCACAGGTAAGGGACAGGGATGTCATTTTCCAATCGACAAGTGGCGCAAAGATCTTAAAGAGTTTTCGAGGATGACTAAGGAAGGGGATTTGAGACCCGAGATAAGAGGAGAAAGTTCGTAACTAGACACTCGGGAACAAACCCGGGACAAGGAGAAATGTTAAAGATAAGGTGCCCACCAGGGATGATGGAGACGAAATGGATGAAGATCAGAGTGGGGCCTTTAAATGCCAGATGTTAAAATGGCCAATGATTTTGCATCAGTTTTCTAAAGCGTAACTGCTCGTTTGGTGGTCAGGATTCAGGTTGTCGCACCACTATCGAACTCCGACCCCGCACCCCTACTACAAGATAAAGCACTGACTTGAGAAGGGTTGATTTGCAGGAGAGGGTCAAAGCAATTATAGTCGAAAGTCAAAGAAAAGATCTTTGATTAGGATAGGAGTATTTACAGACCTGGCTAATAAAGGGATGTGCTACGAGATATGTTTGAGATGATCCGTACCCGGCTGAGTGTTTTTGTGATTCAAAGATGCTGCATGAAACAGATCGGCCAATGATGAAGAGCGGTGAAACAGTTAACCAGATCTGGTGGTTAAAAGAAATGTTGAATCCTCTATTTCAAAGTTAGGTGATGAATTGGTTATATATAACTGTATAATTTGGTTATTATATAAGGGTTTTCATAAATTTAATTAATTTCCTGACTTATCTTATTCTTGAACTACCATAGTAATGTGTCCAATCTTAATATTTCGGGATCCCATTCCTTTTAATTTTTTTTAAATTTATGCAATCAAGTTGTTTCTAAAAATGCTGATATTACAATTTCCTACTCTCGGAACTAAAAGCGATATTCTCTATCAGCCTCTTAAGTTTCCTGTAAAATACGTACAAATCACTGCATCTATTACCATGGGATCTGTATAATTCTTAATTGCTTTTTCTATAATTTTCCCCCAAACATTACAGAATAAGTGGATGTGTGTTTCGTCTATCATTACTCCCGATGTAAATACCGCCCTTTAGTCTGAATATGAATAAATTTGTAATTATTTTATCTAAAGTTTCCTTTTTATACCATGACTGCTACATTAAGAATCGTAAAGGTATATAATAAACTCTTAAATATCATTTTTGACATTTGTAAATATATCTTACTATATTGAGAACAATAGAGAGTGCTTCTTAATAGGGTACTTTACAAAGCGTTGTACAATTAATTCTAATCTAAAAAAAATGTATTTATAGTGACGCTATGATGTGTTACATAACTAAAATAAAATATGTATGTTAAAACATTATTTCCACTTATGAAATAAAGCTAAATTAAAATTTAAAACTGAAAGATTAAATATGAAATAAAAGTGTAATTTTATCCAATGAAAATTGATTCTCGGTTTGGTTACGAAAAATTTTAACCAGCAGAAATTTAAAAAAAAAATCCGGATATGTTATGTATAAATGAATATGAATTTTTTATATATCTATTACGTCCTTCTAATTTTGTAGTACCTAAATGAATAATTATCATTTCTCTGATATACATAATTATATTGCGTTATTGAATATATAATACAAACCACTTTCTTTAAGCCAATTTAAAGAATAATTTTATTTGTTCTTTTTTGTTTTCTTCTTAATATTTATAACTGTTATTTATATTGATTTCAAATGTCTTGTTTACCTAAATGATTATAGTCTAATGCATTCATTCTAAATCGTTTGTATTTTTCACTCATCCTTTAACGCACTTTTATTTAATTTAGGTATAGTGACCAATAAAAATATTTAAATAAATTTGATTTTGAAGTAAAAGTGCACTTCATTGCCTTAAAGTTCAAGATAAGTGAAATGTTACTGAAATTTATTCATAAAAATTAAGGCTAAGCCAAATATAAGGCATTTTATATAATAACTTAACGTTCTTGTTATAAAATACTGCATTATTACTGCTTGAAGGTGAATGTTTCAATTCATTAATGAAAAAAAAAAAAAAAAACTTTTCTTTTTTCCTTTGCTTTCATTACATTTTTCCTTAATTTATTACTGATTGAAAGAACAGAGAATAATGCATTTATAAACATATTTTAAAGATTAGTTGGCATTATAGTAAGTATGAAGAAGAAAACTGCGAAAGTAAAAAAAAATAAATAATTACATTTAAAAAAGGATTTTTTCCCCTTCTTTTTCTTTCATTTTAAGAGAATGCATTTTTTCATGTTACTTAAGCATGATAGAAAGGGAAACAAATACTTGTAAAAAAAACGACTCATACATTACTCTCCGTTTAAGAGATGAAACAATGAGATTATGTCATTAAAATAAGAAAATAACAATCAGGGTTGACATCGAAATAGCATGATTTTTAATATTGTTGTTATGTAATATTTCAATAAAAAAAACTTTATATATTAAGTAAATATCATAAAATAAAAGTATTTCCTTAAACTTTTAATAGATTTTTCTTGTCATATTATGTGACAAAAATCATTTTCCATGCCATTCACAATCATTGAAATTCAAAGATTTAAAAGTAAATTCCATAAAAGGAATTCTTTTAAGTAAATTGCTCAATTATGTAGGAAAACTCTAACTGCTGTGAAAGATTACTTAGGAGAAAAGAAAAGGATATACCAAGAAGAAAATGTAAGTATTTTTGAGGTATTTAAAAAAGATTCTACGATATATAGATTTACTGACAATTTTTATTTACTCTAAAATTTATCGTATTATTATATTTTCATTAAATCGTTTTATTACTTGGAGAGTAATATTGTATTTTATTTTTTTACTATGCTTTAACGATATCATTTCAAAACATGTATAGCGATTTTGTTTTATATTTTAACTTGAATTACTTAAATCATTTCCTGGTAAAAAGATATTTGAAAATATTTAAACATCTTAGAATTTTTCCCCCTGTTATCACTTTTGTCAATAAATTATTTCTGTACTTATACTTTCCAGTCAGTAGTTTATTTGCTTAAAATTATGGATCATAACTTACATAAAAATTGGTGAATTTAATTAAAATACTGATTTACATTAATTAAATTTGATGTTCCAAAATCAAAAAATTTATTTTAAAACATTTAAAATACATGTAAAAGTAAAATAGTTATAAAAATCCTACATCTAAATTATTTTTAGTTCAAAACTTCCAATTAATATTAACAACCTATGCGTAATAAAAGAAAATTAATAAGTACTTCAAAATGCTTAATGTTCCCTGCAAAAGGCTGTTACATAACTCGACGAACATCCCGAGTTCACAGAAAATATGTATTTAGGATATATGTTATATTGTTACGAATTTGCAAAATAATAAAAAATGAGTTTTCTTCTATTTTCATTACACAGCTTAGAGTCAGAGTTTATAAGTAATATTAAAATTTTACATATACTACGCTTCTATATTTTTCTTGAAAATGTAACAATTCTATGTAAATTTTAATTAAGAGAATATCAGTAAATCCCCCTCTCCTCTGATTTTCTTTCTTTTCTTTCATTTATTATCAACAAAAGATAGTTTTGTATGTAGATTACAACTCATATTGAACCCAAAGTTCTGTAGATTAAAACCCAGATTTGATTATTATTTACCTTTTGTTATTCGTATACGTTTCTATACTTTATTTTTTATTTGGATTTATAAGAAAATAAATGATAGAAAACTTTGATATTTCCTATATAATTTTAGTTGCAAATATTAATGTAATAAGTATTAAGTATAAACACATCAGAAAATTATAACATGAAATGAACGAGAAATATTGTTCAATTTTTGAATGATTTTGAAACTCATTAAATAAACATTATGAATACTTAATACTATTTAATAACATAATATTTTCTTCATTCCAAGTTTTAGAAAGTATATTTTGTTGGCAGAGCCATAATAATCATTGCTGGTTCTCTAAGCCTTTCAAATACTTTAGGCTTTTTTAAATACTTCATAATCAATCTAATAACTAAATATCAGTCGAAAGCTACTTAAACCCACGTGCGCTATGAACTATGCCTGGCCTCTGCTTATTCCACTTTACGATTAAATGGCGTCGGTAACTTGTTTTTGCTGAATAAAGACTAAAATAATTTTGTAAATTTTGAATTGTGTAATTAAATGTATTTACACATAACGCTACATAATAGGCTTATTATATCAGTTTTAACATGTTTTAATACTTATTTAATAAATCGTAACATTGTACACTTAGCGCATTCTGATTTTTCTAAATAATTGCCCCTTTTTTGTGCAACTGGTATATTCCTGCCTTTGATGTGTTGAAGTTCTCATTTTTATTCTTTCAGTATAGTATTGTTTTTTTTTCCCTTTTTCAAACTGATAACATTGCGAAACAATTCAGGAAATAACAGGACTAGTTAAGTTCTTAATACATTATGTGAATTATACAGCTACTAAATGATTCAAAAGAATGCTAGACAGCAGAATTCCTTGTATTGTTATGAATATAATATGTATGAAAATATTACGTATATCATTTAAACGAAACGTATACCCAAAATTCAGGAAACATATGAAGCAAATATTTTTCAGGAACTTACGATGTACTCTTTTTTTTTTTTTACTTATATACAGACATTTTGTTATTTTTTCAGAATATTCTGTGTAGTCTGAAGATTGGATTAAAATAATTCTTTAAATTTTAATTGAAGATAAAAAAAAATAATGTGCGATTGTGTTTATTAGGAGTATTCAAATTTTTATATATTGGAAGTAAAATATTTATTTGTACTTGTGTAGGTTTTTTTTTGTGAGTGCGTATTTCACATTTCATAAATTTAAACACTATATATTGTTACTAAATTTAGTTTAAGTCATGCACGATTATTTTCCCTTATGGATAAATTAAATAATATAAAATGCATGAATAATATTTTTTTTTTTGTATATTTACTGTTCATTGCATTTTCCACGTCCATGCATTTGGGATAATTACGGATAAAATATGTTAATTTTGACTTAAAGTGTTAAATATGGTTCGTGAGTTTTATTTAACATGAAAATATAGGAGAGAATCAATCACACAGTCCGTAGAAATTCCAAGAGATGCACCTTCGTAGCTTTGGGTGGTTTTATAAGCATCATGATTCCAGGTCTATCAGTCTAAAGTTCAGTTACTGTATTCTTCGATCATGTCACTCGTATTCGTGATCATGTTTAAAATGTTCTTTCGTCATAACTACGATAAGACTATAGATGAGGAAAATATTACTAAAATCAATCCCATGCTTTAATTTACTATTTCAAGTGCATAGTGATGAACTTGGTTGAAGAAAGGTGGTAGTTCGACACAAAATTACGTCGACACGGTAGTATCCAACTTTGATTTGGCAGCAAAGGCTACCAAATCGAAATTAATTTTATGAATCAATACCAAATTTTGGCTCAGCTCTGTTTAAAATAAAGGTATCCACAATGGTAATAGTTTAAATTTAATGATGCCATCTGTCTTCAATCTACAAGTTCTTTTGAACTCTCACAAAGCAAGAATATAAAGGAAAAAGAGGAAAATTAAATATCATTGTTTTTAAAGATTGTTCTTCTTAAGGCACTAATTGAATTTTCTTTGAGGAACTAATCTTCAAAATGCTTGGTATTAAGTATTCAGTTTGGAATGTGGATTTTGTATCTCTGATAAAATAAATGAGTAGATATTATTCATAATAGTGTAAATTAAGTGTGTATGTTCAAATACATGGATTAGTGATATTTATTTTATGGGATTTATATTTATTTTGTTAACTTTCTTAAATATTTACTAAAAATAATAACGATATATTTGGGTTAGGCATTTTATTGTGAAGGACTGTATCAAGTATGTTCATTGTTCTCTTTACATTTGCTTAGATATGTTTATTAAAGTAAAACCAAAGAAATTATCAAAGTAAATATTTATGATATAATATTTGTTTATATGGTTTATGTCTTAAAATTATAATTCAAATTTATAGATATTGGTTGCATACAAATTGTTTATTATAAATATATGAGAATTATAATTTGAAATAAATATAAGAAATTTTATATACAGCTGAATTTAAAAGTTATACTCAACAAGAATGTGTAATATAAAAGTCCTAAAATCTTCAAAAATGAGTTTTATCAAATATTCAAAAAATTATCTCTAGATTAACCAGTTATAAATTGTTTGGATAATTTGTTCTTATATTTTTCAAAGAATAATATATTAAAAATTTCTTTTCTTATTTATGATAAAGTCTTTTTCATGAGATATATATATTGTAAACCTCTTATTTAAATTTTCATAAGATATTTACAATTACTATAAACCTATTCCTTTTCTGTAGAAACTGAATGCAATAATTAATAATCCAATTGAGGAAATATTAATTATTTAATAACAATTATACTAACAGAAACTAAAACATTTATGAATAATATTAAAATATAACTTTAATATAATAACAATGTACATGATTCAGTTTATGGAAATATATTTCACATATTACCCTTTTATTAAATTATCATATTTGTAACATTATTTATTTATTACTTTATTATGTATTACATTTTTTACAAGCATAATAAAACTTTGATTACACATTCCATCAATATCAAATATAGCAAGCAGATAAATAAAAAAAAATAAGGAAATAGAAGATAAAATAGTTTGTAAAATGTATTCTTGTTACAACTCTTAATTATTCCAAATGTAAAATTTTTATTATTATTAAGAATACAAAAGATAATTTTTTCTTAAAATTTAATAATAAAGAAGTAGATTTATATTATTAGTAATCTGAAGTTAATTTAGAAATTTAACTGTATTTAAATATATATCTAAATTATGTTACGTAATTAAAAATATTTTATAATTAGCAACCAAACCAGAAAAACGTTATGTAACATAAATTAAATGGGTTTGAAAAAATGTTTGTTTATTCTGAACATTATTGACATTTAAATACAATTACGTTTATAAAAAATTTCTAGCATAAATGCTGAAAAATACATTTTTGTTAAACCAGATACAATGATAGGTAACATGTTTATATAAATTATTGCCAGTTGTAATAATATTAATGCATCAGTAAATTTAAATGCACCAAACTTAAATAGAATTCTTTTTTGTTTATCAATTAAAATTTTGTTGGTAATTTTTTATGTATTTTTTGTAAGGAATATATTTTAAATACCTGAATAATTTGATTGAAATTATTTATTTTATGATCAGAGTATATTGGTAACAAAATTTCTGAATATCAGAAAAATCTTTTTATTTTTATCAACATAAAAGTTTCGCTTAAAATACCATAATTACTAAAAAGATAGTTGATATTATCTCTTCTTTTTTTACATTACATATCTAGGTATCATTTTCCAAACTTAATTATGAAAGTGTCAAGAAAAAATTAAAGCAAATTGATCTGGTATTCTAACAAGTAATTACATTTCCTAGACACATTCCGAATACACATCCAATTTAAATCACAAATCCATTCTTCGATTTCTACGTCCCAGTATACATTCCTCGTTGAAACTTTTTCGAATAATGAAAAAGAAACTCCGTTTCATAATTCATGTTTCCTTTCCGCATTTCTTTTGTGTCAATATTTGCACTTTACAAAAACAAACTTAAAGATTCACACTCCTGCTTCCGAGATTATGATTGTTTGTTCTTTTTCAAATTTCTTAGATTCTAGATGAAGTGTCGCCTGTAGGAGATATAAAATTCAATTTTAAAGGATTCCAATTCGATTTATGGTATATCGTTCATGGGTTTTGTAGGACTTCAAAAGAACATTTCATTGCGCTTTTGTTGAAATTGTTGCGCATACAAATTCTAAAATATTTCAAAGAAATACGATGTGCTTTACAGAAATTGGAAATGGATTTTATATTTCAAAAAAAGATAGAACTTGTAAGTTGGGGTTTTCTCTTAGAGTATTGCTTGAAATTTAAATTACAGTACTTTTTGTTTTTGAGAGCATAAGTTTCGAATGTGATAGCTCAATTCTGTTATAGTGCTTATCTACAACCTAATTCTTTGTCTTCTAAGAAAAAGAAAATGAAACGGTCGTGAAAAATATGTAAATTTAATCTTCATATTATTTGCTATATTTCGTCCTCAAATTCTTCAAATTCATCAAAAGTAAGCTTTAAAATAACTGAAACATAGTTATAGTCAATTGATATAAACGAAGCAATAAAATGTTTTGGTACGCTTTATTTTAACAAATAAAGTAAGAACAAAATATTTTCAAAACTAAATAAATACTTCTCCAGAAAATTAATATGAATTTGGAATCGGAAGAGATTTACATGATTTTACAACGAGATGTATTAAAGCTTACTCATATGTAAATTAATCTATCCCTTTATACACATAATACAGGGTCTTTATAATTTTTCGAACACATTTCAATTTTAATAAATCATAAAATAAGGAAAATACAAACAAACTTATGGTATTTATTGGTGTAATAACTTTTGTATTTTTCTTTTCCCGTTTGAATATATTTTTACAATCACCACAAGGTGCGCATATGGGATCTGAAAACTTCTATTAATACCTAAAGTTACAAAGGTACTCTCTAAAGGTTAATGCGTGATGTGGACTAATGTAAGACCGCGACAGAGTGGTCCTTTCTTTTTTACTGTAAGAAACACTAACATCTGTCGTTTATTTAGACATGTTTGGAAATTTCGTATTTCCACAACTCGAAAAGCTTCAGACACATTTAAATGACCATTTTACAAGAAAATAGATTGAGCGAGGTGGTCCAATTTTCGGCCACTCAAATCTATTGATTTATCGCCACTGACTTTTTTCTTTTGGGATTTATAAGGGACATCGCTTACAGGAGGAAAATGTTGAATATTGATGACCTAAGAAACAGGATTACAACCACAATAACTATTGTAGATTCCAACATGCTTGCCGGTAATTGACGTGAAATTGATTACAGTATTGGTATTCTCCGTGCGACGAAAGGGGAGGGGATATGAAAGTTCATCGATAAGGGTCATGAAACTTTTTGAATCTATTTAACAATTTATATTATTAATTTTAATTTATCTTAATTATTTTGTGAGTTATTAAACATCAAAATGTTCTCGACATTTTATAAACGCTATCTATATATACTTGTTACAAAATTCAATTCACCTAACATTGAATCGAATATAATTCAAAATCACTATTACATATCTTCATAGTTTTCTTTTATTAGTGCAAAAATATTATTATTCCCATCGTGATTATTTAAGACTTTTGCTCTGTTTGGATTAATTCCGCGACATAAAATGAGTGAAATAAAATACATTTTGAAATAAAAATGTAAATTCATAAACCGGATTGATATTTGTCATCATTGTTATTTTAATAAAAATTATTATTAACTATATTATAAAAGTATATTATTTTATTATAAGATGATGATTAAATATATATAATATTAGGCCATTTAATTGAATAAATAAGTGCTTGTATTACAGTAAATCAGTAATTGGCAAAATTTTAACTTTCAAAATGCAGAGACTTATCATGTAGAT
>BMAW01055375.1:0-19985 GCA_019974015.1 Nephila pilipes
ATATATATATATATATATATATATATATATATATATATTATAATAATCCCTAATTTACAAAATAGTAAGAAATTGAAAAATTATATCAAATATGGAGAGCAAAAGAACCATAAGAATTCTTATCAACTTTCTCGTCCAAAATATTAAATTTGTATGTATTAAATAAGGGCTCAAAATGTTAAAAATGTTAAAATAAGATGCTTAAAAGGCAAATTTCCATTTTTGAACAAAGGTAATTTTCTAGTTTAATCAAGGTCCTTTAAAAACAAAAGAAGAGTAACGAAATACTTTGTGAATAACAAGCTTAGCATTTATTAAACTAACAGTGACATTTTGCAAAAAAAAATAATGAATTAAACAAAATAAAAATAAAAGTGTTTTTCAAATTAATCTCAGCGAGGTACGAAGACAGTAAAACTTGCTGTTTGAAGGCAAAAACTTAAAAACATTGAAATAGGAGACATATTATATAATGCTGGATATTTCTAATATTTTATTTTGAATTTTCTCAAAAAGATTTAGTTGCTATTAAAAATTTTTGAAAATGCTAAATATGAAAATATAAATATAATGTTTGGCTTTGGTTGAAACAGTTTCATTGGAATTCATATAATGTATAAAAAAATCATATCTATAACAACCTGAATGAACAAAAATTAAATATTTTTACCTTTCTCATATAAATATGCTAAAACCTTATAAATATATGCTATGTAAAAATACTATTAAAATAGAAAAATATAATTGAACAGGAAAATAATATTTAAATTAAGTGTCGAATTCTTTTTTACAAATAAAAATAAATTTGATATTATTATTATAAACAATCATTAAATTCTTTTTTTTTTTAATTTTATCAACCACATTTACTCAACTGTAAATGTGTGGCAGCGGTATCCTAGTGGTCATGGCTTCAGATTCGTGGCCGGCGGCTTTCGTTCAGTCGCGGGTTATATCCTTGGCCGCTAAAGACTTCCGCCGTGTTGCCGGGGCAGATACACGTTAAGGACCCACAGTTCTTCCATTGGCGTGGTGTGGAAGTTAGGAGAGGGGTGCCAGCTCAGGTGTCACCCTCGGCACTTGACCGAGGTTCAAAATTGCGAGGTCCGTCACCAATAGCCCTCGTGTTGCTTCTAGTGCGACGTTAATAAAAACTAAACTAAGAAAAACTCAACTGTAAATGTATTTAACTGTAGTTGAAATGAAATGATAAAAATATAAATTAGGTTATTGAATCGGAACGAACATAATAAAATAGATAAATCAAGTTGATAAGCAATTTAATTCATTATTAAATCATCAGGTAATGATCTGAATTCGTAAAACAAAAAATTCTAATTCTTTTCAGAATTTTACTTATTATTGATTGTTTATTTTGTACTGATAAGGAATGAATATAAATAATGTATGAGATATTCATAAATTACAAACGCATTCTTCTATTAATAATTCTTATTTCGTTGTAGCTATACGAAAATTATTCTCTCTTACTATCCTTATTCATAATGAATAAATAATAGCATGTATTTATGATTCTCTCTTCATACAATAGATTAATTTAATATGTTACTTTCTATGTATTGTTTTTATCACGCGATATAAGCATGTTATTGATTGGATTTAAATGCCCTTCGTATTTTTCCTTTATTCCGTGTTTGCGCCAAAACGATATAAATGATATGTTCAGGTTAATGATTCTTTTACAGTTTTCCATAGTTGTATTAATTTTATTTGCTATAAAAGTATAATGTAATAAATTTATTGTTAGGTATTAAATGTAATTAGGTTGTGTCAGCTAATTTGGGAAAGCAATAACCATCAGAATCGAGATCGATATCGCCAAAATTAATGGTGTGGAACTGGTTTTTCTTGAAAGGTTGTATATGTGATGTGGTTAATACATCATACAAGCAACACGAGACTTACAAATTCAAGCTGAGTTGATCACTACGGTTGTACACTGGAAAAAGCCTATAAAGTGTCGTGATTAAATATTAATGTCACTATGAGAAGCAACTCTAAGGCTGTTGGCAGTGGACCTCATAATTTCGAGTGTCAGCCAAGTGATAACGAACTGGTATCTCCCTCTAGAAACCAAAAACATGTAAAAGACAAAAAGGATATATATAATAAAGAATTCTAAAAGTAAAAGAAAGAGGGTGAAAAATTTAATGGAAAAATAAATATTTAATAAAAAAACAAATAATTTTAAAAAATAATTCGATAAATAATAAAAACATAAATTACAAGTACTATACGTAATTAAGCAAATAATAAAGAAAACGAACAATAATAATAAATGAATGTAATAAACAAAATAAATAATGATGAAACACAAATCTCATACTTCCGTATTCTGAAAATAATGCACGTTAAATTTGGTGTCAAAGTTAGGAGAATGAGCTGCCTGTTCGGGTGTCGTTCTCGTCACTTTAGCGTGACTCAAAATAGAAGTCCGTCGCCTGTAGCCCTCTCCAGTGAACCGGAGAAACTTTAAGCCAGGGTTTCCCAAATGATAAGTAGCGACCGGATACCTGATCACGAAAAAAAAAATATATTGGGTTGCCCCGTTTTGGCTTCATAATATCATATATCATAAGGTGGTGCATAAAGATTAAGTTGAAGAGTAGTTACCTTCGTGATATTTTTGATTTTCTTAAATAATTTAAATCTGATCTGACAAGGTAACAACATTATTACTTTTAGAATGCAAGAAAAAGTTGTAGGTGCTACTAAAAAACTCAGTTTGTGGTCACGTAGTGCGGAAGTTGGTAGTTAAAAAGTTTTTATAAAATTAACAGAATTGAAGGATGACATTTCAACTGTTAGAGAGGAACATTTTCCTGGCCTGGAGACTAATCGTAAGGAATAATTCCCTCACCCCAATCAACAGAGACAAAGAATGGATAAATTCCATTTCATTTATATTTAAGGTAGAATATGAAACAGAATTGTTCGATTTACGTGTTGAATCAATAACTGAACAGTCAGGTAACACATTACTCAAAAATAGGTACTAGATAATATCAATGATGAATTTTTGTCTGTTGTGTTGTAACATGATCTGGTCCTGAAACTTTCTTTAACTAACATCTGATTTCTTTCTGGTTTTACATTTAAATTTCTAAATTCCTTACAATCACATGAAACGTGACGATGCAAATTGGGTAAGCTTTAAAAGGAGATTGAATATATATAATCGAGTTGTATAACAGCAAAAGAGAATAATTGAATTAATAATAAGGTCACAGTGATATAAAGGTTGATAGTATGATGCGCAGAAATTCTTCTTGTGTGTCTATGTCATTTGTTGTGATTGGGACCCAAAGCTGCTTGGTTGATTGAATATTTAAAGACTGTACTCGCATCATATTCCGGTAAGCTTGAATTTTTTTCGATAAATCATAGAAGAGGTTAGTATTTGTGGCTAAAGACTGTATACTGGTGGAGAGCATTCCCCTTATTAGATGAATAACAAACTCTATTTGTAAATATAATTGGCCATTTTAGTTACCCTTTGCCTGTGGTTGAATTCAGTTGACACTTAGATTTTGTGACGAGAGTAAAATATAAGATAGCAGACGAGACGTATAACAGAATAACTTCACAACGTCTTTAAAAGTACCCAATTTTAGCAGGAAAAGCTGTAAAATTCCTGATGCCATTTTCCCTGATCTATAAGTGAGAAGATCAATAAGGAATTTACAACCCTAAAGTAAATCAAGGAATTTACAACCTTAAGTTTCCTTGAAAAATAATTAAACACAGAAACAGATTGGGAAGCGAATTGTATCTGAGAATTAAATTCCCATCTTTTCCTCCAAACGTTACACTCTTAGTTAGCAAGAAACAGTTTCACGCTTCTGATTACCGATTTGATTTAATTAAAATTTCTTTTTTGCAATAATTTTTTTTGTAATTATTTCGTATAAGCAATTATTTAGTTACATAAGAATTATATTGACATCTAAATTATGTTTTATTTCACTTGCAAATTTCAAAATAGGGGATAAGTTTTTAATGAGCCACAAAAAAGAATCATAAAATTAACCGGATCATAAAGAAAAAAAGTTTGGGAAACACTGCTCTAAGCTCTTTCAGAATGAGTCCAGTTTCCTTGGCCAATTTACCCAATAGCTCTTATAACTAGGTTTTCATAAATATTTCCCTTCAATTGACCAAGTGGGCATTTTTACGAAGTTGCTTGATTTGAGAGTCTTGACTTTTGGATTATTTTATTCAGAATTGCTACATAAAATAAAGTGCAGTGAACATATTGGAGGACTGGTAGTAGTAGAAAGAGAGAGAGAGAGATCTGAAGGTTTGATCTACGAGATTAAATTTACAGTTTCGATAAGAAGAAAGATATTAGTTGACTCAATGTTTAGTTGATCCTCTATAAACGGACATTTAGTCGGATCCAGTTTACAAGCTTTGGTACTGACTCGGATCCGCTTAGCAGTCGTAAGGCAAATATGATTTTATATTATTAACTTCAGGAGTAGCGCATGAAGGGATCTGTTTCACATTCATGATACGCAGATTAAGTTCCGGATAATTTTACGCCTTTAATAAATATCCGTTGATTTCCTGTGCTAACTCTTTCCCGTGTGAACTTTATTAAGAAGCTTGCGATGACATAAAGTATACATAGAAGACAAGCCGGGCTGTGACATCTTCAAAATGCTTCTGAATTAATAAGTGTGATGTGTATGATTGTATAATAACATCTCACTGAGAAGCAGCACGAGGGCTATTGGCGATGGACCTCGTAAATTTTAACCTTGGTCAAATAACGAGGACGACATCTGAGCTGACACATCCATCTCCGAATTTCCATACCACTCCACTGGAGAATTTAAGATTGTGACGAGATTTAAAGTGTATCTGCCTCGCTTCACGGTGGGTCTGATGTACGATTCACGAAAATAATGCCGGCAATGAGTCCACGACCACCATCAGGCTACCCCGCCATTCTGTGTTAATAAACAATAAATTCACTAAAAGTAATCAAGAGGCCAAATACGGTTGTTAGGAAGTGATGAGTGAGCTCATGTGTCGCTTCGTCACCTGAACGTGATTGGTTCAAAATTATGAGGACCATAGATGATAATTCAATTATCAGTTCTGGTTGGACTTTAATTAAAACTATGCGATCCTAAAATGCTTTATGAGCGATTCTTCCGAATCTTTCCTCAAAATTTTTTTGTATGGTTTTCTAAACCTTATCTCTCCTCCTTTTTCTTTGTTAAAGCTAACGTTGTCTAAAAAAAAGTTCATATGTTATGTGAGAAGTTTAAATAGTTCATCAAAAATTTAAAATAATAATCAAATTTAATTACATTTTGGTACTTGTCCATTATAGAGGTGCCCGCCAAATAACAATTTCGGATGTAGACGGAAAATCGCCAAGCAGTAAGATTTATTGCCATGTTTGGCTGTAAACTCCTAAGGTTGCAGTCCTAAAGAAACAGCACTTCATCATTTTAGTAAAATATCGCTTGCCTGTTAACGTTACCGATTTCGTATTTTTTTTTAAATACCTATTTTGTTGCCTTTGAAAATGTCGTTAACAATTTTCAATTACCAAACAGCGAAATGGATGATGGTTTTACACATTTCACGGTGAATTATAAGTACAATGTTGTACATCCGTCAGAGGGAGTTCACACTCAAAAGGTTGAAAGAATGTGGGGTTCCGCAAAGTAGCGTAACAAGAAACACGTATGCCGGCATGGCTCGGCATCATCTAGAATCGTACCTGGCAGAATATATGTGGAGGAAATATGTAGGGGGAAAAAATTGCTTTCTATAAAATAGTGAACGCAATTTCGGAAATATGGCTTTTATGGATTGGTGCTCTAAAAGTTATGTAAATATTAAACATCTAAATTTTTATATTACTTATTGGGATGAGATTTATCACTAAACATATTAAAGGTTATTAAATAAAAATATTTTTTAAAAAATTTTAATATTATTTATTGGTGTGTTATTTGTTTTCCTACATTTCAATTTCGCGCTCCTCTTACCTGGCACTTTTAACTAGCTTAGCGACATTAGCGTTTTCTTAATTTGGCGGGTGCCGCTTTAATAGATAAGTACCTAAATTTTTCATGGATTTGTCCTGATTGATAAATCTGGTTTACTTGACTTATGGTTAAAGTCGGGAACAGGGTGTCCCCTAGGCGATTTGGAAGTGTTGGCGAGTTTTGGGAGTAATCATGATTTAAGTACACAGATTTAGGTTATAGTAACCCTAAGCATACTCTATGCTTCAGACACGCACGTTTGGCGACCTGTCTAGGAAGTGATCGTCAATCGTCGACCTAAGTTTCGCCGCCAATCGCCTAGGAGATACCCTATTCCATACTTTAACCTTGACGGTTAATAATCATAAAATTAACAATGAATTAAACTTATTACAACTATTAATTTCTTCAAATTTTTATTTTTTATTATTATTCTTCAAAGTATTTAACGCTCACTATTTAATGTGGTACACAAAATCTCATTTTTTTAAAAAAAAAAAATCCATAATGGAATTATTTTATTTAATTTTAATTCAATTTTTCAATTTTTTAAAATAATAAAGATATTTCGTTTAAATTTCCAGATATCTGAAGTATTCAGTTGTCGCAGCTAAATGACTTCTTAATTGAGAGTTACAAATGCTCCAGAAACAGAAAAAGGAGATTATTTGATGGACATCAAAAGGAAGATCGATTTTTGTAACTAAAACGCAATGATAGATTCGGTAGTCATCGGTGTTATTCGATCAAATCTTGACAAATCCTCGATAAATATGCAAAAGGTTCAAACGATACTCCTATTAGAAATGGAGCACCATTCAGGGTTCCTTTACCCTTTTTCTAAGAAATCCATAAATACGACATTCTTTGCATCCCCCAAAAATGTCGGCATAACTTTTTCGGCAACTCTTACTGTTTCCGCAATTTTAGAACAGATTAATAGAAAAAAACACGTTTTTTTGATTGTTGCGTAGTTCATATATCTCATGATGAAACCAGGTCTCACTGACGGTGACAACTTGAAACAAAATGACGACAACAAATCAGCAATCAAAACTAACCTATGAATCAGTTTCAAATTTTTTTAGGTGCAGTTTAATAGATGGCAGCACATAACTGTAACCGTAACTTAATTTAGCAATACCATTTGTCGTATTTAGCAATACCATTTGTCAAGTATTTTTTGTACCACCCTTATAACATTACTGCATATGGGAACTCTCTCGGTGAAATAAACTTACTAAAAACATCTATAATAATCCAATATATTCTTAAGAAAATTATATTAATGAAAGAAAAATTGTTCAGCACCGACGCAAAAAACCAAAAGAAAAACTATACCACATACATTTTTCTTAGATTAATAAATCTAAGAAATAAAATAGAAGATATATTGCGACGTTAATAAAATAGAAGCAACACGAGGGCTATATATTTTCGACGGACCTCGTAATTTTGAGCCTCGGTCAAGTGACGAGGATGACATCTGTGCTGGCACCCCTCTCCTAACTTCCACACCACGCCAACGAAAGGACTTTGGGCACGATAGATTCAACGTACATCAGCCCCGGCTACATGGCGGGTCTTTAGCGGCCAAGGCTCGAACCTGCAACGGAACGAAAACCGCCGGTCACGAATCCGAAACCATGATCACTAAGCTACCGCGGCCACCTATACCACATACAAGAAAGATATAATATTAATTGCTCTTCATAAAGATGTCAAAAATAAAATAAGACAAGAATAACTAACCCATTAACATCAGTTGAGTAAAAAAAATTACGTTAATTTTAAGTACCATAATTATTATTCAAATTAAATGGGATGATTAAAATATTTTACTATTACGAAATTTCTTAAATATTTTTTTTTCAAAACAAAAACTGTTTTTAATTCATTTTTCTAGTCAAAACTTATAATTAAGCCAGCACTTAACAGAACACATACTTTTACGTATTAAAGTGAAGGATACATATAGAGAAAAACTCAAAATGAGAAATTTCACTTTCCATCTGAGCGCTAAAAACTCTTCAGAAGAAAGAATATAATGCTAAAACACAAGTTATTTTATGTTTAGCATTAAAAATAAAATGGATGAAAAATATACAAGTAAAAATAAATTTCCAGAAGTTTTACATTTTTTTCCAGACATTTAAAAGGAAGCAAATACTTATTCAGATAAATTATTTAATAAAAATATATGTGTGTTTGTACAGTAAAAAAACTAGTTATTATGGAAAAGCGTATGCTAAGAAACAAGAAAACTTCCGTAAAGTTTTAGAGAAGTTTCCGAAATTTCATTACCTCTAACTAAATTTGTAAATTTTTCACTGTTTTCAAAAAGTTAAAAAAAAAATGTTCTATTAATCACGTGTCTCATGAAACTGAAAGACTAAAAAAATTGTCTTTGTTATTGAGTCTCCATTTCAGTGGAAGGCAATTGATACAAGCACATGCCACATTTTACTTTAACTGAATTATAAATTCAACTTAATGTAAAATGACATCACCAGGAATTTATCTTCCTTAAAGAAAAGATAGCAATACAATGTAATAGAAATCACCTTCATTAGATGACTGTTAATTGTAAACAAGTGGTTTTGGTATCAATGTTGCTTAAACTTGTACTTTTGAATTAATAATTGATGTTTTAAAACGTTCCTGAGTTATATAGTAGGTTGTGAAGGAATAGCTCTTCAATCAACTTAAAAAAGAAATTTTATTTGTAAAATATATTTAATTAAGGCTCCCGTCTACCCGCCATTTTGATTTCGTGGACGTAATGTTAATCCTATGGAATTTGGACTTGAATTCTCTCATTTTTATTATTTGATCTTTTTGAATGCAATAAAGTGCATCTGAAAGAGCAAAAAGTAATGAATGCTTCTGTGGAATTACTTTTTTCCTCCAATTTTTAAAAATATTTTTATTCTTATTATTATTCTTTTTTGAGTTTTCCGGTCTTTAAAGTATATTTTCAAATATTTTTAAAAATCGGAGGAAAAAAGTAATTCCACAGAAGCATTCATTATTTTTTGCTCTTCCAGATGCTCTTTATTGCATTCAAATAGATCAAATAATAAAGATGGGAGAATTCAAGTCGAAATTCCAAAGGATTAACATTAAGCTGATGAAATCAAAATGGCGGGTAGACGGGAGCTTTAAAGCGTCAATACCATTTACCACTAAATATAACCTTAGATCAGGATCTCTGATAAGGTCAAGAGCAAACCTTTTGAATCATCAGCATAAAATTCACATAATTTGATTTGGCAAATTCACTGTTGCCAAACAAACCAATAGTAAAGTTGATTTCAGATAATGACATTCACTTAATCCATGGCTGTAAAAATCTGTCTTGATTCTAATTTCTTAATTTTTATGCATTTAATTCTCATACATAGTGAAAAGAAGCGAAGCATTAAGTAAATTCACCTGTGAAATGGTCTGTTCGTGAAATTTCCCTTAACTAACATACGGTTTTTTTTTTTTTTTTTTTTTTACTTTATTCTTATTCTTAAGCTTCCAACTTCTTCCCAATCCAATGAAACGTGATAATGCAAATTAAATAAACTTTAGAATTGGAGTGAATAGATACAATAGAGTCGTATAATAGCAACAGAGAACTGAATTTAGGTATAATAAGGTTACAGTTACCGGAAAGGGGCGAGTGTGAAGGGAGCGGGAGTCTTCTTGCGTGTCTACGTTATTTGTTGTGATTAGGACCCAACGATTTCTGATTGGTTAAATATTTGAAGAATGTACTCGCATCGTATACCGGTAAGCATACTCTTTGATATGTTACAGAAATTGTTAGCACTCGTGGATAGAGACGTTAAACTGTTTCAGAGCATTCCCTTAATTAGAGGATTAATAAACTCTATTTGGAAATGTAATTCACAATTTTAGTTACTTCACCTGTACTTGAACTTAAGTTGAAATTTAGATTTTATTATTAGAGTAACATTTAAGATGACAGACGAGATGGATGATAGGATTTCGTCTCAGTTTACAGCTGAATTCACTCACATAGTATTAAGAGCATAATCTTAAAATTTATAAAGAATTCATATTTTCACAAACTTCAAGCGATAAATCTAATAGAGATCTAAGGACTTCCTTAATCTTCAACTGAAAAGGTTAATTTTTGGATATAATTTGAAGCTTTCAAATTTAATACTAATTTCTGAATTCTCTTCTTTTAATTATTTCTGCATTGATTTAATATGAAATTCATGATTAAAAATGTTTGCTCACGACTTTCTGTTACATCGAAAACACTTATGAAAGTAAACGCGACTTTTTCATGTACGAAAATCTGTCACCTCACTTTTCCTAATTATATTAAAAAGAAGTTTATTTTATCTCTTACAATATCATCCCGGATATCTATACATTTCAGTTTATTTATTTCATAAATGGAGAATACAATTAAACTCTTATTTCAAAGAATCAAATGCTTAAAAATGAAAAACACTTTTTTTCCATTTCATAATTGATTTGATATCAGACTGCGAAATGTATTTCAACATGGATGACTATCTTTGTAAATATCTATAAAATACTCTTGTAGTGATGATATCTTAGTCATAATCCAAAATGCTCCTTTTGTTATATTATCGTGTATTCTGTACTCTTGTTACAATTAATAATAGTGACAAATGAAAACTTGGCCCTTCTTCTGTACAAAACAATTTTCTACCTTTGCCCATATCTGAATGGTTAACACATTAATTCAAATACTGGCCGTTCAAACATGATATGCATATACGCGACGGTGACGTATCCAGGAGTCAATGCAATCCAGATCTCCCTAACCCAAATAATTATTAAAATACTTCTTAAGTACTGTTTAAAACGAAATTTACAGATAAGTGTATCCATATTTTTTTTAAATTTTCACTTTAAATTATTTGTAATTCTTGATTTCAGAACACTTTATTTTAGAAGAATCACAGACATAAAAATCTCCCCAGCTAAAGAAGGATTCAAAACATTTCATTTAGATAAATAATGTCTTATAAACATGACATCATATGAAGTTTACACGCACGTTTGCCCTTTGAGTCGATGATCAACTGTCACGTCCATTCAATTGTTCTTTCTGTTGATAGAGAAATCAAAACCTGCATTAAAAAACCCATCATAGGATTTCATCTAACACGATTTAATTCCTTTATGTAATTAAGATGTGTGTGTGTGTGTGTTCTCCTATCCTTTCCTCCTACACTTCGACCTTTAAAGAAAACGAAAAGACATTTTAAAAGGAATGAAACACATTTTATTGTGATTTTAAATTCATAAACAAATAATACATCACTGAGTTTATGTGTCAGTTAATTAAAGTCCAAAGTTTTGATGTTTTTATTTATTTAAGTTTGAAAAATGGAAGGAGAGTTTCACTTTTATTTCATCTATAAAAAAGTAACAATTCGAAAAAGGCTGGAAACACACTGTTCAATCACCCTAGAGTCTGTATAGAGATCGGGGGAATATCCGCAAAATGTTAAGAGAAGAAAGTGTTATTCGATCTTGTATCGCACTTCTGTAACCTAGCGCAGAAGAAAAACAAATTTCCCAGGGGGTGCTGAATAAAAGGCATTGAAATATATTACTGACTTTAAGGAGAGTATCTCTGTTTTCGATTTTCGAGGATGTATGAATCAATTAGTTAACTCTTACCCCCTACAGCCGGTTGGTGGATGCTACAATTCCATTGAGAAAAAAAAAGTTTTCCTTTCTTTATAACATTTCTTTTTGGTTTAACGTTCTAGTCGAGGGGAAAAAAAGGGATGGTCGTGTCGTAAAAGTTTCAGTTGAAGAGAGAATCAATCATCAGATTTATTTGGGGAGAATGATATCAATAATGTAAATATTCGGAAATTAATTATCATTATTTTGAGTTTCATGCAGAATAAAAATTTTCTTTATAAAATGATTTTCCTGATCCTTTTTATCAGGAAAGACAAGATATTTCGCAATGAAATGCTTAAAAAGGTTCACGTTTCTGCAAGCGTATTTAACTGTGAATCATTAAAATGCTTTGTGATGAAATCCTAGTACCAGTCTCATTTGTAAATTTAAATGTACCTCTAATCATAAGATCTAAATTTCAACTTCAGTTCAAAGACAGACAAAGTAAAATAAATAGTCAATCGTATTTCAAAATAGAATTTATTAATCCTGCAAAATGAAGAATGACCTTCGTCATTATCAAGTACTTTTCCGCAAGTACTAACGACTTCTATAATATAACAAAGAATGCCCTAAATAGTAAGTCAGACATCGCGTGGGGGCCTAGTTTCAACAAATAACGCAGACACGCAAGAAAATTACCACGTACTTCACATTAGCACTCTTCCTATCATCATAACCTTTTCTCCATTCAATTCTCTTTCGCTTTTATATATGATCTGATTATATATATTCAGTTCCTTTTAAAGTTTACTTAATTTTTATCATCATGCTTCTCACGATTGGGAAGAAGCATAATATAAAAACATTAATATAAATTCAGAAAAATCTCGTGATTTTAGTTGAGGGAAGTTTCGCGAATACCCTATGTTACACCTTAATATATCAGATATTTTTACACGTTTATTGATCTAAAATCAATAACATATTTTTAAGAAATTAAGTACATGAGAGTAGCCAGAAAAATGTTTTGCTTGTGTGTCTAATTTTAATTCACGTTATAACGAGAATGACACATTATATTAATTATATACAATTAATTATTCTCTTTCATTATTTTTAATTACTTTGATAGAATCTTGCTTAGTATTAATACTATCAATGATAAGGTTCACATAATCCTTAAGTAACACAGATGTTGCACTTCTGCACAATTTTTAATGTGACATTTATATTTACAAATAGAAATATTTACAAAACCAGTTCAACATATTACCATGATTTTTTTTCAGTACTTCCTTCCTCTCACATGGTCTACGCATGTCTGAAACATCTCTCTCGTATTTACAAATACATTTCGCTAACTGTGGTCACAAATCACACTGGATTGGATGAAAGGAAGGTCTTCTGGAAATTCTTCAGACATCCCACAATTTCATTCTATACTTCTAAAACAAGTTAATACTAATGTTTTTCCTACAGGGAGCTAGTTGCAATGTTCAGGAACTTAAGCAAAGAAAATCTCACACATAGTGTTTACTTATTAATCACATTAAACTCATTTTTTTAAAATCGTTCTAAACAATATTCAAGAACTAATGGAAAAGGTGATTTTGTTAAATATTACAAAAATTTCCTATGTATATTTACAAGACGAATTTTACTATATTGATTTATTTATTAAAACAAAAATTCTTCTCCGCGTATTGCCTTCCTTCCAAGGTCATAATTTTTAAAATTCTATGATATTTCCTTTAAAAAAAAGCTCATTTCAATTATACGAGGTGTGACTATAAAGTAACGAGACAGACGCTGTTACTGAAGAAGTATTCGTGCGCCAAACGCTAGCAACTAACAGTTGTTCAATGTGAAGCCTTCTCTTTCGAAGGCAGTGCCTCTCGTTTCTGTAAACAAATCTGTATCACCGTAGCCTTCGTTCGCATTAGAGATGTTTTTTTTTTTTTTTACTTTTTTATTCAGCCGGAAAAATGATAAGCGAGCAACGAATTGTTGTGAAATTTCATATGAAACACGGAAAAAAACGCTAACTGAAAGCTATAATTAATTGAAAGAAGTGTATGACAATGAATGTTTATCGTGTGCATGGAATTTTGAGCGGTTTAAGCGTTTTCAAGATGGCCCAGAATACGTAGAAGATTATTCATGCCCGAGTCACCCTTCCACGTTAGAAATGGATGCGAAAAAATCGATAATCTGATTTGATCTGACCGTCGGTTAAGTATTCGCTCGATTGCTGAGACTGCAGGAATTGACAAAGAATCTGTACGATAAATTTTTCCATCAAGACAATTTTCCGGCTCCTTCCATTGTCTGTCGAGAGGTTTCTGGCCAAGTACAGCATCCCAATGTTAGACCATCCGCCTTATTCGCCGGTTCTTGCGCCATGCGACTTCTACCGGTTATTAAAGGTGAACTCTGCATTAAAAGTAACAAGATTTGAGTCCATTGAAGCTGGGAAAGAGAAAGTGGCATACATACAGAAGGAACTGACAGAAGAAGACTTCCAGCACTGTTTCGAACAAAGATTTCCGTGGAGCGTTGTAGGGATAGAGAAGGGGTGTATATTGAAGGCGATAATAAGTAAATATGTATGGCATTAAAACAAAGTGTTTTAAAACATCAGTCTCTCTATTTTATAGCTACATCTCGTATTTGATTTATCTTACTTATACTTATCCATACTATTGAAGAAGCTATTAAATGTTATAACTGATATATAACAAACTATATTGAATGTTATAATTGATGCCATTAATTACCGTTACAACTATAAAAAGAACATTCGTGTGATTGAAAATAATAAAAAGTTTTTTCAAGATCTAGTATTAGTCAAAGAATAATTTCCTCCCTTAGCGGTTTTATCGAATTAATCAGAGATGACTAAGAAATAAAGTTATGATGATGCTATTAACAATTTTTTATAAAACATTCAAGGAAATAAAATATAAATTATTAATTACATAATTACTATTTTGCATAAGTTTATTTAATGTCCGATTTATAGCAGTTTTTAGTTTATACGTATGAAAAGTAATAATTGTATATGCAATGTATTTGATGTACATCAGTGTTATTTAAAAAAAATGTAATATTAATATCGCGAATGGGAGGAAGAGGAATATCTATATTTTATAAATATCCTTTAAATTTGCGCAGTGAGTTTAAACACCAATAAAATATTATTTTACTGTTCGAAACTGGTTTTATTTGTCGTTACTACCAAAGGACCCTGAACGACAACTGGCACTTGGTCCCACTTTTTCTCGGGTTTGCCCTGACTGAGTTTATCACTTGTTCGGCTCGAGCAAATTCGAGACACGGTGCAAAGTTAACTGGCAGGCCATGAAACAAATTCCGTAAACTAAAAGAAGTTATCTTATTTTTCCTATTTATTACATAGCATAAATTCGTATAATAAAGAGAACTTGAAAATTATAATTACTTATTAACATTTTAATCCCACTAGAAATGAAATCATTTTGATTTTGAAAAATCAATCCGCTGGGTGGGGCGTGTCGTGCACCGTTTATACGTCTCTAAAAAAATTTTAGCCACCCAAAAGTTATTGTTTTTGTTGGATCACTTTTGGCGTATCAGATCACTTTTCAATTTTTTTATCATTTGCTTCAATTTTAATTACATGTAGCTGATATAATATTCAATTTAATAATTTATCTTTTCCTTTAATTTTAATATCGGAGAAGTTTACTATTGTACATTACTCGATATTTTATCATTTACTTTAATTCTTACATTTAATTGAGTAATTTAATGATAATTATAAAAACGCTCACCTTGGGTGGCTAAATCTGTCCTTTACAGAACTTCGCATTGAACTTTTTTTTTTATTCTTTTGTTATGAAAGACGAGCAATTAGATCACAACTCATAGAAAGTAACAATGTTTCTCAATCGATATCAACATATGATTTTTGTATAACAAATGTGAATTAAATAAATTCTTGTTATTTAGGGATTCCATGGGGACCACAGATCTCATACTTCCTTATTCATTGAGCTTAAAATTATTTATTTACTTTTATAACATAAATTAAAACTGTAAATTACTGCATTAAACTCATTTAGGGATTAGAACAATTTTTTTTTGAGACCAGTGATTCGCTGTCTATAAGCTCACGATAATTATTTGCTAATCCTCTGATTGAACGATTGAGAAAGCGGGAATTAAGAAGGAGGTACGATTTTGATCCATTCTGAGCGCAAAATTATTAGGAGAAGTGTAATTAAGGATAAATTAAGAAATTTAAAAAAATAAGTGAAGGCCTTTACTTTGGTTGTAACTATTGATGTAATGAAGTAGTCTCATTACATGTTTAATACTAGATTTACGGAACCCATCAATTTCATGGCTTTCCGATTTTGTTCTTAAAAATTCTGTGTGCATGTAAATATTATTCCTCAGGCATTACACGTCGGTTTTTTAAGATATAATGTAACGAATATATACAGTTTGCAAAAGAAATATTAGAGTAATGTAAAATTCGTAATTTTTAAGGCAATAAAATAACTGAATTGGCGTTGTAAGTTTGTAATATGTACTACATATAACTATACATATATATACAGTCCCTTTTTCACAATAAGATTTATTCATTCTAGCAGAGAGAGCGTTAAGTTCTGACGAACTTAGCCCGGCTTCGGACACAAAGACCGAATCGAAAGACCATATGAAGATTACAAATGAGCAATACAGAAGAGGTCAAAAGAGCATCAGAGAGCGCTTTTGTAGAAGCTGTAGAAATAGCTCCTTGGGCTCCTAGGCGGCGGAGCCAGAGAGCGCTTTCTCGCTGTGCCACAAGCTATATATTAGGGATTTTCTGGGAACATTTTTTCATGTGATAGGACCTAGCAGTTCTAGGTGTAGGGATTCTCAGTGATTTCCGCAGAAGACAAAGAGTTGGGTAGGGATTATTTCTGACAGATTTAAGATAATGAGAAAGTGGTTTAAACAAATTTTATGAGAGCGTGATTTATAAATAAAAGGATAATTTGGAATTGGATCAGGAAATAAAAATGAACTCTTTACTTTTGAATTAGGAAATGGAATAGAATAGAAAATTAAATTATTTTTAACAGAAATTATTAAATTAAAGTTAAATCATTACGTATACATACATACATACATACATATATATATATATATATATATATACACCATGTATAATTTTTTGTACCGAATATTAACACTTAAAAAAAAAAGAAAAAAGTTCTATACAAAGTTATGCAAAGAACAGATTTAGCCACCCAAGGTGTGCTTTTTTTTTAATAATTATTATTAAATTCCCAATTAAATATAAGAATTAAAGTAACTGTCGAAATATCGAAAAATGGACAATAGTAAATTTTACCGATATTAAAATTAAAGGAAACGATAAATTATTAAATTGAATATATTGAAGCTAAATTTAATTAAAATCAAAGCAAACAATAAATTATTAAATTGAATATCATATCAGCTACATGTAATTAAAATTAAACAAACGACAAATTACTAAATTGAATATATTTAATCTAAATGCAATTAATACTGAAGCAAAGGATAAAATATTGAAAAGTGATCTGGTACGCCACAACGCCCCACCTAAACCAATAGCCGTTTGGATGGCTAATACAAAATATATTTTTTTATGAAAAAACAATGAAATTTACGTTGCAAAAAATATTAGAACATCAGACTTGAATGTTGCATCAGATATAAAATAAAATATCTAATGTTTTAAATTAAAAGTCAATACTTGGTATGCAATCCTTTGGCTGCAATTACCGCATTCAAACTTATCGGCATTATTCAACCAAATCTTTTGTCACATTTGGATATATGGTGTCTCATGAATCCTTTGAAGCTTCTTTCAGCCTATATCCGCTGATTATTGAGCATTTTGTTATTTGTATATCGATTAAATGCCGTAAATGCTCGATTGGGTTAAGGTCTGGTGACAAATGTAGAGTTACACGCACACGTTTTCCAGGAGCCTTATAAAGGAGCCACTCTTTGGTTTTAATCGCAATAAGCTTAGGATCTTGGTCTCGTACGAACATAAAAGTCTCTTACTCTGATTTCCTTGTATTGTCTTTCAGATCATGTCTTTATCATATCAATGTATGCCAAGATTGTCCTTCTCTCAACAACAATTTACACATTTTCAACCCCACTGTAACCCATACAGTCCCAGACCATGACGTTATTTCTTCTATTTTTCACATTTTTCAACATATTTTGAAATTCTAATGTGGTAATTTTTGTCCTCCAAATTGTAAAGACATGTTTTGGTTTGAAAATTTCAAACTTTCTTTCGTCAGAAAAAAATGACATTTTTCCAGAAATCTAATGGTTTGTTTTAGTAGCTTTTGGCAAAATCTAGTCGTTTTTACATGCATCATGCAAAACATTTTCTAACAGTCTGAGATGTTACATTCTTTCCTGATACAGTTTCAATGTCTGCGGTCAGCATCTGAGCCTTTCTCGATGGCATTTTCCACCTGTTGCCGTCTTTTCCCCACAATCATTTTTCTTAGTTTCCCTCTTGTCGTCTTATTTTCTTCCACACCAGTCTCATTTTTCTTTTTAATAATATTGTGAATTGATCACAATTAAAAATTTAATTCTTTTGAAATTTCACGAAACGTTTTGCCATTATGGTATAGATAAACGACTTGGTCCATCTTCGCAAATGAAATCTCGTCTATTTTAGGTGCCATGATAGAACATTTGCTCTATCATGAATTGAGAGAACCAGATTTAAATGAATTGAAAGTAAGTAAACAAGCGTCTGTAACTAAAGCTCATTTGAGAGTAATCTTAAAAGTTTAATGATGCCAACGTTCCCTGTAATTTGCATATTCTCTTTTTCTATCTTAAACTTTTTTGCAGAGCTAATTATATTGTTTTTATTTTAAAAATTATGAGTTCACTTTGAATATTTTTTTTTTACCTATCACATACTATCTTGTGAATGCTACCCTAAAAAATTTATTATCCTATTTGTTTCATTTCATTAGCTAGAAAATTCAAATTTTCAAGGTACCCTAATATTTTTTTTGTGTCAACTGTATTTCGACTCATTTTCACTGGAACATTTTTATATTTTATTATTTCTAAATATTGTATACCTATTTTTACGAAAATCAATCAATTAGAATGGTTAATCAAAATAGATCAATTATTACAAGTATCAAAAATGAAATAACAGTTAATAAAAAAAAACACTTAGCAAATGACGGCCATTTTGCAATAAATGTATGAACGAACAAGTTGTTTACAATCAGAGCAAACCTTATCATATCGCAAATAATCACTTCAACGTTGAACTTTACAGAGAAAAGAGGTAATTTGCTGCTCATATTGTTTTATATGCGGAAAGTGTTCATCCAAGATAAGAATTTACATGGAAAAAATGTTTTGAAGGTAACAGTGAATAAAAATCTATAGATTTTAAATACATAATTTACAAAAAAAAAAGTTGAATTTTAATATACCCATCAAAAAGACGAATTCAGTTAAAACAAATATTATAATCAATGCCCGTAAAACTAGAGTTAATTTTAATAAACTTATGTTTTCGATTTCCGCAGGCATAGAAACGCGGGCTAAATATGTTGTTTGGCTGGGGTGTATTTAAATTAGAGGAAATCATTAAAGATTTACAAAAATCTGTTAAAAAATTGTTAGCCTTCTCTCTATTGAAGAGTTCATAATAAATTTATTCAGGATAAAAGTGAAGAAAACGTATAAATTAATGTTTAATAAAAAAAAAAATTACAAAACTGGATAATACATTGTTTTGGCAATATTTATTAATCATTTATTGGGTCATTTTTTCCTAATAATCATATAATTAAAACATTTTTGAGGTTTATATTGATTTAAGAAAAGAAATTCATTTCTTGTATTAAATCATATTTATTCAATTTTTAAAATTTTTAAAAGCTTTTTTTGTTGTTGAAAGTATGTGTACCATTGAAGTATCATTCATCGTTAACCATTATTGTTCAAAAATTAATAGTGGTAAGATAACTTTCCTCACCACTTTATAAAGGATTAATTAAGAATATTTAATTCACAGAATATGTAATAATATCGAATACATATACAGATATTGACAGAAAATGTCAAACATTTCACTTTGTAAATCTCCCTATACTCCCATGCACTTAACTTAAAAATACACAAGAAATATTTACTAAGCAGTATATATAAGAATTCAAACAAAAAGATAAACTCCCTCTTGCTCAAATATTTCGCATTTATCAGGTTTTTTTTTTTTTTTTTTTTTTTTTT
>BMAW01055381.1:0-49215 GCA_019974015.1 Nephila pilipes
AAATTGTATTATTTTTATGATTGCATAAATTTTGAAACATCTGTATGAAAATGAGGTATTATTTTTCAGTTATTTGGTAAATAATTAGTCAAGTATGTCTTTAGAAAACGTACACAAAATGTTCTATTCCAAGTAATAATTAACAAGTTCATTATTAAGAAGATTAATTTTTACAGAGATTTATACTGCAATATTTTAATATTTTATCATATATTTGTACACTTGATGTATATAAATATATATATATATATATATATATATATATAATTTTGAACTTTATAAATTAATAAAACCTTCTTTATGACTATAAAATCAAAACAGTTGTTCTTCACATTTATGTGTATCTCAATTAAAAATACAAAAATATATTTCTCGTTCCTTCTTTAATTACACATTTAACTCTAAATTATATTTAGCTTTTAAACAAAGCTCTCAAAAATATGCTGTGAAAACATTATTTCATTTGTTTTATTTAAATTCCATTTTAGCTCATTATGATACTGCCGGATGAAATGATTAAAATAACAATTAATTTCAAAATGACATTTTTAGTGCATGTTATGTAACTGTTAACGCACGGTTTTTAAAATAATATACAATTTTTAACCTTTGATATTTAAAAGTTTTTTGGCATTTTAAAAAATATTTCTTAAGCATAATTTGTGTGGTCTCCTATATCTAAGAAAATACTGCAGAACCACATATCAAAATAAATTAACTATTTATTTCAAAAATATATTTGCAAACTTAAAGATATTTTATGTAAATAACAAAGAAATTAATATTACTGAATAGTTAAGCAGAGTAATGATAGTAAAAATTAAAAAAATTTTTACTACTTAATGATATATTAACTGAAATAGTTATAGTAAATGTAAATAATATATCTTTTTTGAATACATTGCTTCAAATAAAAGGTTTTATATGAAATTTTTCATGAAGAATTGAGGATATAAGGCTAAATCTGAATTTAAGAAATCTATGCGAAAATATATCTTTTCTAATTAAAGAGTTAAGCATTATTTCATAAAATGGTATAATCTTACCCCAAACTGATAACTAACCATTCTGTGATACTTATTGTTAAAATTATCTCTGTGCATTAATCATTACATTTTTCTTTTATTTTATTGAAACACATTATTTTAACAAATAATATGATATGTCATATTTCATCCATGCATATGCTGGTAATTTTTAAGCATTTTCAAAAAATTGCTAAGATTTTTGACAGTGGCTCACTTTAATATTGTGAACCTGGGAAAGAGAGAAAATCGTTCATATTTCTGAATTGATTGAAGTCTAAATTGTTCATACTTTTTTCTTAAGCATACAAACCATATAATATATTTTACGGTTATTTAGAACAATTGAGAAAATTTGTAACTTGACTCGGTACTTTTTCTTGTATAATTTGATTAAAATAAAAATCATTAATTGTAAAAATTCGAGCCTTAATCGGAAATAGTTGTCATTCAAATTGCTTTATCTTTTAAGAATTTTTTTTTTCGAAACTAAAAATTAAGCAAACGCTTAGCTTATTTTTCTTGTATAAAAATGATTATAAATATTGCTACATTTGTGGAATAGCTCAATTCTAACATTTTTATTAAATTAAAATAAATTACAGAGTTTTATTTAATCTAGTACGTTATTTTGACAAAGTTCATCATTTGAATACATAAATAAAAATGTAAAAACCTTGCTTTAGAAAGATCTTAGCTGTAATTTGTCGGGTATATTTAAAATATGGCTGTTAAATCACACTTTCTTTTAAATTAACTTTCAACTTTACTGCGAACAAAAGTCACTTAAGAATGAACAGGAAATGAAATCTCAAGAATACTCTGAAAATCATAATAAGAATATGTGGCTATCTGTCCTTTTCGTAACGTAGACTTTCACTTTTATTCTCAATATTATGAATTCTAATCTATTCTTTGGTAAATAGGAAACCTTTTATCAATTTTTAGAAAAACTTAGAAAACTCGATCATGGATCATTTTAAAATTTTTCTAGGTTGGTTTAAGAAATATCCGCAATAGGAAGGGAAAATGAGATGTTGGTTTTAGGAAATGGCAATATGATACTTTTCACTCTAGAATTGTCCATTGATAGTTTTTTCTTTTCAAAAAGAGGTGCATTAATATGGAATATTTTGCATCTCAAAGAGCCATCGCCATAACCTTTCTGGTCATTAAAACTGGGTTTTCCTTATTTCGAAGAAAGTTACCGGAAGAATTAATATTTTTATTTCTTCCTTGTTTCCGTCTGTATTACAAATGAATCATGTCATCGAAAGGTGAGAACTACATGCCAAAACATGGCAGCAGTAACCAACTTTTGATTTGTCAGAAAATAGGACCGAATTAAAACTAAAATATTAATCAATGCTAAATTTGTTTTGCATTGTTTGACAGGTGGAATCCGAAAGCAATGCAGTTTGTCATAAAAAATGGGTGCCTTTTGAATCTCCCTCGTATAATAGATTTTTCAAAAGAAAATTGTTACCATATACATCAAAAAATAGAGTAATATACTAGTATAAATTCATTACAGTGATTTAGATACTTCCTTTCTGTAAATTAATTAAATGTTTTTAGGACTGCAAAAATTAATATTAGTCCAGAAAATTAACATTGCAAAAATAGTCACACTAAGCCCACGAAATCAAATGAGGTAAATCATTTGTTCAAGTTTAATTCCTAAATATAATTAATCCTTCAATTTTATCTTCAAACTAAAACTAATCATTAATATGTCCCTCTTATAGGGAAATATAACACATCCATGGAGGTGTTGAGTGACTATTTATTTCAGCTATACATTGCCTGAGAAACCATTATTTCTGTTTGAATAATTAAGGGGATATTGAATATAACTATAAGAATTTTTATTCTTACGTTTAATTATTGTTTGACAGTGTTTATAGGAATTGCACTGACAAAAAATGTCATTATGTTTCAATGTAGAACATTACAATTATTTTAGCCAGAATGTGTATTTCTTATTCAAACTTTGTGTACTAAAATCATAAGACAATGATTTGACAAATGTTCAAAGCATTACACTATAATACTGATATATTAATCATTTCGATTATAAGAATTGATAAGCTTGATAAGATCCCCTGTGCGTTATCTAATGAAATATTATAATAATAGAATCTTAATTTCTTCATCATTGTATTCCAATATTATGTGAGATTAATCTTATATGTGCTTCTTATGGGTCCTGAGTAATTGTTAAGTTCTATCTCAAAATTGTTCAAAACATTAAGAACATGAAAATGTTAAGAACTAGGAGAAATAATTCATAGATATGAAAAGGAAGAAAATTCAATGTTATTCTTAATCTAAAACCTTTATGATACAGTACTGAAAGATTCCAAAATATCAACTTACAAATAAAAACTAATTATTTTTTCCAAATTTTTTAAAGATTTGCTTTCTTCCACAAAATTACATTAAATTCCTTTAGTGTTTCTCAATTATAAGAATGCTTTATACAGTGGAAAAGTATGGTAAGTATTATGCATTTACAAGATGTTAGTATGATGTACATAAAACCGTATATTAAAATATTTTTAACGTTACTTCAATTTCAACAAAATGCTTCAAGAGACGTTTAAGTAGACCAGAAATATTTAAAGACAGCACTAACTACCAATTCCTCTTAGATATAACTAATTTTCCGAAATTACCTATCATAAGTACATCAAATTGAATGCAAGTATAATATAACTAAAATTGTTTCATTCTCATCTATAGAGTTTCACAATTTTTTCAAGCCAATAGCTTAAAGGAAATATTTTAAGTATTATCTTTTCTTTTGTTATAATATATTTAATTAATAAATGGTTTTATATAAATTATATTTTAGAAATTTGTAATTTTTTTATTGATTTTCTTTAGTATAATGATATAGTGTTTATTGGTGTGTGGTAAATACCTATAAATATTTCATATATGTTCCATACGAATCATTAGAATTTTCAATACCTTTATGTTCCTTAACTATCGTGAATGAGAGCATATTGCTTCAACTTATTATTTTAGAAAATATGATATGTTGGTCTTTTGATGTTAGAAGCTATTTATATCAGAGAAATATGTAATTTTGTTGCATGAAACTCTCATGAATAGACGACTGAAACTGTGTATCCAGTTTTACAGGTATTGTTTGACATCCAAAGTGAATACTTGAATCATGAACAGTTTTGTAGTTCAAAACATTATTCTAAAAAGAACAGTGTAGTATTTCAAGTATGATTCTTGAAAATCAGGATCTCAGTGTATAATTCAGAATCATATCAAAACAGAAGGATTTATAATGTCATTTCATAAACTGTAACAAAAAGGTAATTGTATATACGAACTCTGCTTTATACGGAAATTATATGAAATCAAAACAGATTCTAGGATAATAAGCAGTGTAGTTTTCAAACATATTTGAAGAATTTAAATTTAGACTGCTTTTATGAGTGGAAATGCTGAACAATTAATTATTTCTGATGCCAAACCGACAATTTACCATGGCTGATGTCATTGTGTCAACGTTTCTCTCATAATTGATGTGGAAAATAATTTTCCAACTGTCTCCAGTTTCCCAGATACATTTTCGGATTATAAATGCTGCGCAAGGGGTTTTGATAATCTATTAGATGATTTTGTGTTATCATTATACTTTTCATAAAAATCGAAATAAATATGAAAACAAACAAATATTTCATAAATATATAAATATTCATACAACACAAATATTTCCTAAATACACAAATATTTCATAAATACGAAACAACATACTCTTCGCAAACTAAACTTTTTTTTCTAAAACAAATTAAATTAAACAGGTTCGTGATAAAGTTATTATGCGCTTAAATAGTTGAAGTAAGCCTCGCAGTGTAAATAGTAAATTATTTACTCACTTTTATAAAAAAATTGTTTATATTACATTTTTTTCTGAATTATATAGGACATAAAAGTAAATAATATGAAAATTACATAACTATCATGTTTAATTTAATCAAGATAGCACTGTTTTGAAAAATTAAGAAATTATTATGCTGAAATCAATCAAATAAGTTACGATTATTAGAAATTTTCAATTGCATTGATGCATCGTACTCAAACCATTTTCCAAAGAATTAACAAATTTGTAAATAGCGAATCAAAATATTTATCAGAATAAAAATTAGGATTTCAAATCATGATTACCTTTAGTTTTAGGGTTAAAACATAGTTTCAACCTTAAACCTAGATCCTTAAGCTCTCTTTGTAATCCTTATGCTCTCTTTACAACACAATTGCTTTAATCACCCCATTTGTATACTATTTTGCATATACCTATTCTAAATATTGCACAACAATGAATAATTCGTATTATCTTGTAATGACAGAAAGGTTTTCTTTATTGTCCATTGGTAATATCTGACAGCCATTATAAGATGTAGGAAAATTACGAACTAATTTTTTTACTATTATTTAGAATATTTTATACTTCATGGCCTTCAAAAGAAGGTATTTTTGAGTTTTAAGAAAAGTGAAGTTAGATCAAACGTTTAAGAGATATTTTTTAATATTTTACTCTTTCAAACAATATGAGATAATTAAATCGACCCTTAACAATTATAAATAATTATGTAATCCAATAAAGCGTTCTGATCAAGAGTCATGTTTAATTCTTTGAAACAATTTAGTTGGAGGTAATTGATTGATATTTTTTGTAGGAGATCGCAAAGTACGAATTTGAGAGGAAGGTTTTATATTTTAAAAAAGAGTAAAATACTATCTACATATTTCAGAAATAAAAACATTTTTTCTTCAATATCGTGTTTAAAATTTTAAGCACAATGCCAAGAATCTGCTACTTAAGTGATTTGTTGTTTCTTAATTGATCTATTTTTAAAACTTTTTTTGAGTAATTAACATTTAAGTTTTGAAATAATTTTGCAAAGAGGCATACATTTTTTCATTTTTTTTTCCAAAAATATTTGAATATTCTGTAATGACTAAAATTTGAAACTAATTTTGTGGTTCGTGAGCATAATTAGGTTCTTAAGTCATTATGTGGCCTTTATCTGTCAACAAGGTACCTAAATTGTCAAATTTTCAGTTAATTTATATCAAGAGTTCTTCCTGTCAAGTCGTGGATTTGACTCTTTATAAAATTTAAGCCTAACCATGTAGCGCAGCTGATTTATGTAAAGAATGTCTTGACTCCAATTCTTCTGTTTAGCATAATGTAGAATTTTGAAGCTTATGGTATCAGCTCAGGTGTTGTTCTCGTCACTTCACCAAGCTTCAAAATTATGAGATCCGTTGCCAACTACTCCTGAGCTGAATGTAAGTCCGACATTAAGAAGCAAACGTTCAATCATGGTCCATATAAGTATGCGTATTTGTCTTACGGTAATATTTTAATCATCTAAGTATTAGTTATTTTAATTTCTCATTCATTTAAATTCAAGGAATAGAGAATTTTTTATAGTACTGAATAATCAATGGAAATTTTAATTTTGTTTTCAGATATTTTCTGACTGATTATTTCTTTTACACTCAAAAGTCATCTTAACTCTGATAATAAACCAATGTAATTTCGAATCATATCAGATGACGAAGTCTTCACCTTAGCTGGCATCCGAATTTTACATCAACATACGATAATAACAGTGTGAGCCCTACAGATTTAATGAGTGTTATCATCACTACACAATGATCTAATGCATCATAGCCCCTGAACCCACTATCTGCAGTTAATGTTATTATTCTACCATCCAGACAACAACGTCCTTTTCAAACTTAGAGGTTGTACATTTTAGTTGTAAGTAATTTCATATTATCCCATGAAGATGGATATTTTATGATTTAAAAGAAATAAAAATCATTGGTAAAATCATTTATCGGATTTCTAGTCATAAATTTTATAAATTCAAAGCAAAGGTTTTATTATATTTGAGCTCTATGTATCAATTAAAAGATAGTCTTTGAATTTAAAGTACTTTGTAAAACATACACAGGATAATATAATATTTCCATATTATTTCCTACAAATAAAAATTAGACTGTTTATTTAAAAAACTTTAGGAAAATTTTCAGTGGCTAAGAATTTCGAACTAAAAATAGAAGTATAAATAATCCATTATCAAACAATTATTTAACTATGTTTCATATTTGCAAAAGAATAAATACAAGTTAAATAAATTATGGACTATGAAACACTTAAATATTTCTTCTTTTGTAAAGCGCAGAAAATAAATGAGGCCTAATCCTTAATCACTTGAACACATTAACAAATGGAATAGTCGTAGAATATCTAAACGTCGTTCCAATAAATTTCTGAATAAGAAGGGCGGTCTTAGAATGAAATAAGTTACTCATGACGGATCTTTTACTTTTAATAAAGTAATTGATATTTTATTTCTTTTTACTTCCTCATATATGTCAAAAATACACTTTTGAAATCAAAATTGCATTTCTAACAACATCCGACCCTTTATCAAAAACTATCTCCTACTACACTCTAATATAAAAAAAACCGACTCACAATAAAAGAGTTACCCGTTTGTAATGAAATTTCGTATGCAATGACATTTGGACAGAATTTACTATTGATTAAAATTTGGTGTCCAATGAAAGAATAGCGGGAGCTACAGCGCATTGGAATTGTGCACTCAGCAGGTGCATATAAGAAGCAATTTTCAATCTGATGGTCCAATTTTCTGTTGCATTGTGATTTAGGATATCTTTCAACAACTGATGATATTCCTCATCGTACGATTCTAGCTCATTACGAGCAATTATCAGAGTTTGAAAGAGGTCGTATCAATGGATTGAAAGAGGCAGGTTCGGTAAATCGGAAAATCAATCGTCATATGGGTCGATGCGATGTGGCAATAAGTACATGCCGGTAAGAATAGGTGGACAGTGGCAGATTTCAGCGTCCTGATGATTACGGTCGACCTAGCTCCTCAGTAGATAGGGAGGACAGAGTAATTATCAGATTAGATCTTACAGTGTCAGATTCACCGTTTTCAACTATCAGACGTGCGACCCACACATGAGTGTTCACCATGTCCATTCACAATAGGCTGATAGAGCAAAATATACACTTGTTCTGACAACTACGCCACCTGCCACTCACGCCTGCATATTATCGAGCCAGATTACCGTAGTGCTTGGCTCGATCAGGTTGGAATGATGCTGACTGAGGACGTCTAGTGTTTAGTGACGAATTCCGGTTCCACCTGTGTCCGGACGATCATCGAAGTCGTTTCTGGAGACGCCCAGGATTGCGTGCCGAACCTGCTTTCACTATTGCACGCTACACAGGCCCTGATCAAGGAGTTACGGGATGGGGTGTCATTTCCCTTGACGGCCGCCCCCCTTTGGTCTTCAACAGAGACGCACTTACAGCACAAAGGTACGTCGATGACATTCTGAGACCTGTTTTGCTACTGTTCCTTTTACAGTACCCTGGCCTTTTCTTTTTCAGCAAGATAATGCTAGACCACATACGGCTCGTGTTGTTATAAACTGTCTTACAGCTTGTCAATCACTTCATTTTCCAGCCAGATCTCTCTGTAATCGAACATGGCTAGGATATCATGGGAAGGCAACTGCATCTACTGGAGAATGTTGAAGACCTAGCTCGACAATTGTATCAAATTTCGAAAGAAGTACCACAGGAGACCATCAGGGAGCCTTATAACTTTATGCCACGTCGTGTAGTAACTTGCATTCCGGTTAGAGGTGGATCAACACCTTATTGAGCTCGTTACTTTGTAACTATATAACTGTGAAATAAATCATTCAATTTTTTGAAATTTTTATTTTCTATTCTGTACATAATTTTCCTATCTGCAAATTTTTGTCTCCATCGGGCAATTCCTTCTTGGTACGTCTTTTTATTGTTATGAGTGTAATTTGAATCCATTATCTCAAGTATCTATATTTCTGCTATATCTAGCTCTAACCAAAATAAAAAGCACGGATAGAAAATATTACGAATTTAGAAATCAACTTCTTCCCATTAATTTACTAAATATTTTTTAAAAAAAAATTACCTTTTTTTAATAATCAGTACTGACATACTGTATTAATTGATTCATTTTGGTGAAATAAATATATAACAATTTATAAATGTATCTACAGAACAAAAAATGAACAACAGGAACACCCCCATTTTATTCTCAAATTTAACATTTTAAATGTGCTTTTTCAAATCAATTAATTGATAAATATGTATGAAAAATATGTTTCTAAAAGTTGCTAATCGTATTTTAAAAAATATATATATTTATTTTCATTTTAATAAAATTATATTGATGAAGCTTGTTTATCAGGTACATTGATTGGTGCCTAAAGCGCTACAGATAAAAACATTTTTCAGTGATTTTTGTAAAATTGTTTCGCTTCTTCTCCTAATTAATTTATTACTGTGTTGCGATTTCGAGATCCTTACTGAGTAAAAATTTCCCTTATTTAAAAAATGTTTCTAGGTACTTAATTAACATTTATTTTTCTGTAGGAAATATATTTTAATACCCTAAGCAACATTTTTATGATTATAAGCTTGTATTTAAAATCATAATGGCTAATGACTGTCTGGAAAAATGTATTTTCTTTCACATGTTTTCAAATTCAAGTTTAGGTTAGTTGGTACTTAAACAAATTCAAGAGGATATGCATTGTTCACGACAATTTCCTATAACTTACTAATATTCTACTTCTGAAATTCAATTTTATATTATAGGGCTCAATAACTTATAATTTTCATTAAAAGATATATTTATATCAAATGAAAAAAATAAAACACTGAGAATTTTTTACTTTTTATTTAAAAGTAATTAAATATAAATGTAACTCTAGGAAGTAATGACATTCGATTTTTTCCATATTATTTAAATTTAATTTTACTTATAAGCAATAATAATTTACTTATAGGAATAAAATTTTAAATTTTATTTGAATCTCATAGGTAAGAATTATTTTTACTCTCTTCTTTTCTAATAATTAGTGCTTAGTACTTTTACAAACTCGATAAAAAATTATGTTTAATGACTCCAATTTACTTTATATATTTAAATATATTTATTTTTTACTGATACTCATAGATTTCATGCATTCAGAAATGATTAAAACATTAAGAATTAACTATATGCAGTGTCTTGAAGACCAATATAATTCAAAGGAATTAAAAAACATCATTCAAATGTTTAAAGTAACGTTTCAATCAGTCGTTAGTAGATTAAATAATTAATAAAGTTACGTATTCCTTGGCTTATAATATTATATTTTCAAATTAAAATTGCATTCACATTCTGTTTTTCTTGCATAATATTTGATATTGATTTTCCATTAATCAACATATATTTTTTCTTAGATACAAAAAGTAATAATGAAATTACTTCCAATAAAAGAATTGAGAATATAATTCACTATTCTATTTGCTTTAACTGATAAAAATATTTTTTTTTTCAGAATAAATGGATACATATATGTTTAGTTTTGTCTTTTTTTTGTCTTTTTCTTCACACATACACACGCATGCGTTACGGTATATATATATATATATATATAAAAGAAATTTTGTTAAATTATATATTAATTAAATTATGTATTATTGTTATGTATATTAAAGAAATATATATTAAATAGTAGTAAATTATGCATATTAATTAAATTATATATTATTAAAATTATGTATTATTAATACAAATAATAATAATTTTAAATTATGCAAACCATACTAAAGGAGAGAGAAAAAACAAACAAAAATGTAAAAATAAAATTACAAAATATAGTATACTCACAAAATATCCATACAATTAAAAATAAAATTGATATTCTAAATTGTAGACGTACAAAATATTATAAGAAAAAAAAGCAATAAGCTTACTGAAACATAAATTTTAATTAATATAATTTTATATCAAACATATTATTATTCAGAATTAATAATTAATTAAATGTAAAACTCTTCGAACATAGCATTTCTTAAAAGAAGAGAACTTAATTAATAAAAAAAAATATGGACAATATAATTTAAATACGCTTCCCTATGATCGAATGGAAAAAGCTTTATTTTAATTCGTTTTATAAATCCAACCATCATATTTTCAGTAATTACATAATGAGTTAACTTATAATAAAAGAGTAATCAAAATTTCTGAAATGAATAGCATTTTAAAAAAGAAAAATGAAAAAAAGTAAATAATTACAGTATAACCAAAGTAAATAAAATATATAATCTATATCTATTATTATTCGCTACTTTTTTCAAAACTATTAATTAACACTTTTACTTCACATAAGATGGTTATGCTCATCTCATTCCAATATGGCGTAGTATAAACTTGAATAAGCACTAAACAATAAGTTGATTGATTAAAAGTACAATACTAAAGAATTTAAAACAAATTATATTTCTTATTTAAAAACTCTTATATATATATATATATATATATAAAATATTTGTAAGCATACATTTATTCATTTATACAATTTAAGATTTCATATCTCACTAAAAGTATACGTTTGAAGTTACTAATCTGTGCTTCAGACACAGATTGATAATAAAGTTTAATCACATGACAGTTACAGTAAGTAAATGTAAAGTTTTAGGCTTTTATAAAATGTTTTCCGTTACTTTCAGAAAGAAGTAATACTGTTTCCAATACCAAATTTATGTTAATGTACACAATCGTATTGAACTGCTGTTTAAAATGACGAGATTATTACAATTAAAAAAAGTTAATTAAAAATATATGAAGTAATATAAATAAGTTTAAAAATTTACTCATGATTTTGAAATAAGGCCTGAAAATGAAAATTGAATTCAATTTAAAGGGAATATGTTGATTACCTCAAAACTTAATCTTTATTCAAATATACAAATTATAAATGTATAAGTATAAAATGTTATACAAAAATCAAATTATTAGATCGAAACGATTGTAATGATGCAATGAAAAAAAAACATTTTTTTCATAGATGGCTCCAACGATACATATACAAATTAACACACAAACAAATTTGCAATTAAGTTTAAGATGAAAAAAATTATGCATTAATTATTCAGTTTTTTCCAAGACTATCAATAATAGGAATGATTTTTATATGAATAGGAAAATTATATCAGGAATATTAAGTTAAAAGGAGATAATTGTTGCAAAAAAATTAGAACTCTTGTGCTTTATTAAAGAAATTTCAAAATGCAAATATATGCCATATGAAATTTATCGTAACTGAATGTATGAAAGTAAAAGGATATTTTTCATTTTCAGAATGTATATATATATATATATATATATATATATATGTGAGTGTGTGTGTGTGTGAGTGTGTATGTATGTATAAGATAAAGGAATGAATTTATCATTAAAACACATAAAAGTAAGAGAACAATTAAAAACCAAAAAGAACAAAAAAAAAACATTTATAGAGCAACATAAAAAAGATAAATAAAAATTGAATCAAATTTGAAACTAAGTGAATAATTTGAATACTCAACAAAACATGATTATTTAGACTGGGGACTGAATTGTAGTGTTAAACTAGTTCTATGGTACCAACCCTCGCTAATGCATCTTGTTGGGTAAAAATGGATTATTCCAAAATTCAATTTGTAATTTAAAGAAAAGAAACTATAAACAAAGAAGAAAAATTGAAAGGCGAGAAATCTCAATTACTAATTATTTTCAAAAACAATTGTTTCCCAGTTAAATAAAATATAATCTTCACCTAAAAACTTTCCAATTAAAATTTTTTAATCAAAAATCATCTATTAAAATATCCAATTAAAAATTACACATTACCATATTATACATATATATATATATTAATATGTCTAAAATCCTGCATAATTAAAGAAATTATACGAAAACAAGAAAATAAAATTAATATAATTGATATAAAATATTATAATTCATTGAACATACTAAAATTAAAATTTAAAAACATAAACAAAAATCAAATAAGTAAGTAAAAATTGTAAAAGGTAACCTAGTGAAAGAAGAATAAATTTAGAATAATAGAAATAATGTAATTAATAATATTCCGTACTTTGGAATAGATTAATATGTGTTATACATTAATTACTGATCAAACCATCACAATTCAGCGCAATACATTATTATAAAAAAAAGTGAAAAAATAAGCAAAATTCAGAAATTCTACTACATAAAAGTGAAGAATTCAAGCATACTACAGATATTATTCATTTTTAAATAAATAGAAAACAGCAAAAATGTGCATAAATCAATACCTAAAAATCGTAAAACCTGAAAAGCAATTGAATTAAAACAAAATAATAACTCAAGAACCAAAATGTAAAAATTAGCAAACACACACTAGAAATGGTGTAGAAATTTCTTAAAGGCAATTACCATCAACTAAAATTAATAATTATATAAACACATAAGCCATTTAAATAAAATGCAAATAATAGATTAGCAATACGTTAGTAAAACAATACGAAGTTTATACCTAAGCCTACCAGTGTTCTCCGTGAAATAATTAACTGACAAAATAAAAACTGATTTGATTTGTTCAAGAAGAACTATACTAGTATATTAGATTTAAATAAAATAAAATATATTAAGATTAGTGAACAAAAATTTAAAAACAAATATGACGAAAAACAATCCAAACACATTTAAAAAATAAAGTTCACAATACTTAAGATAATATCTTAAGATACAGATAACATCTACAAGAATTAATATTGGTTAAAAAAACAAATTAATGAAAATTCATCATCTGGATTCAGAAAACCTATTTATTCAAAGAATATTTATTATTTTTTTTTTAAAAAAAAAGAGAGTTGATGAAAAATAGAATCATATAAAAAACAGAAAAAGAAATGAAGTATGGTTAAATATTGAATCAAAATGCATTAGAAAAAAAAAATCTGAAAAAGGCAAATTTGATTTTAGCCCTATTTATAAATTTTACTTTTTATATTTATTTTTAAAAATCAATAGGTTATTCGGCCTTTGCATATGTAATAAAGAAACTATTTATGTTATTCAGAAAATGAAGAGGTGATTAACTAATTGAACTTTCCTCTTTAAATAATTATATAAAATATTTTTAAAAATACATATATATAAATTATTAACAAAAGAGGGCAATTTATTAATATAGAAACTGAAATTATCTCTCTTGCCATAAGTATTATTATTAATCCCATTTTTTTACTATTTTTACATTAACACCTACGAAATATGTTTTATTGTATTGATTTTAATCAGATTTAAATATGAAGGTTTAATTGAAAAGTCAGGTATATAATATGTATTTGAATTAAGTTTGAAGCAATAAAAACATCAATATATCTAAATGATTTGAAATTATTGATAACCCTAAGTTTATATTCAAACACGTGTTGAAATATATAATCTAAACTATATTTAGCTGGACTCCCTTGAGATATACTTATTATTTACTAAATAGTTTTATCCATTGTAACAAGATTAATAACAGATTCAAATTTTTCGTGTGATGAAGAACATAATAATAATAATAATAATAATAATAATATATATATATATATATATATGTGTGTGTGTGTGTGTGTGTGTGTGTGTGTGTGTGTGTGTGTGTAATGTATCTTCCCTGAAGTAGACACTGATTGCCACGATATGGATATTTTGTTTTATGGCTTTATTAGTTAATACGAATACCTTGGGTCATAAAATAAAAAAAAATATTTAACCATGATATTAATGAATTTAAAACACATCAAATAATTCATAAAAATTATAACAGAGATATTCCTTCATGAAGTAAATAGGGTTCCACAAAGTGTTTTAACGTTTTTATGTTAGATCAATATCCTTCACAGGATTATACCTAAATTTTCGTTAGATAGATGGCTATTAAATTTCATTATCTTATAATAAAAGTTAATATATATTTAGATTATAGTAAATTGACTAACAATGGTTTTAAACCTCATAAATATATTTAGAAAATAGTTAATTATTTCTTGCGTTTTTCAATCTAGTATCGTTTTTTATATGAATGACACACATAAACAATGTTTCTAAGAGACGCATGTAATGTTCATTTTGTGTAAAAATCTAGTAAAGACATACTACTACTTTATTAAGTAAACGAAATAAAGTAATTTGGAAGAAAAACATGCACTAAAACAATTTAAAGTAATTTATTTAAGCCAGTTTAAAACCCTAGTTGTAGTATAAATCAAAGTTTCACCTTACTCTAAGAGAAACAAGTTCTGTTTTATTGCTTGGTAAGTTTGTTTTCAAGATCAAGTTTGAGGAAAACTTCCAAGTTGTTTTCCTTACACGGCACCCGATTTTAGTTTGTTTCCCTTTTATCACGTAAATCGAAAAAGTAGTTTTCGGTTGACAAATAGGACATCTCTTGGGAAAACAAAATCACTGTGACACGCTGAACTGCACTTCGCTACGTTTGCAGATGGATTAATTCAAGCGAAATAAAACTTTTGCTTTTCTTCTTAATCGATATGCAAAAGTTGAAGAACGTTTATGATCTCGAGATGCATGTGTTTATCAAATGATGCAAGCTATTTTGAAAGTATGCCTGTGATAACCAATTTAAGTACCATTCATTCAGGTAACATAGAAAAAAGTTTATTTTAAAAATAGTGAAAGTTCTTACCAAATCGATTTTTTTCCTTTTAGTTACTAGTTTGTCAGTGCTTTATCGCAAGATGTTTTGAGGCAATATCTGCACTTTATTTGTAATTCTGAAATGTATCCAGTCAAGCATATATAAGAAGAATTTCAAAGCTATTAGATTTATGCTTTTTTTTTAATTTCCTTTCCTGACGTTCAATAAATTGAAATACATTTTTCTAACAGATTTTTATAAGTATTATCAATAAATGAAATTAAGTTGAAAGACTACGAACATTATAAAAGATATTAAATTAAATTATAATTCAAATTATAATTTTTTTAAATAACAATGCAACCAAATATAAAAATAAAATTTTTCGTTAAATATTTAACTTTCAAGATCAGCTCTCTTTCATGCCTTACCAATTAATGTGAATCAAGTTCATTTGTTACAAGCTTATTCTTTTATAATATTTAGGTTATTTATTTTTATATATTTCCTGTATACTTATTAATGAAGGATTTTATCAAATTCTTATAGAATAATCTTAATTTATATATATATATATATATATATATATATATATATATATATATTATTTAATAATATAATACAATAACTGAAAAAATTAACGAAAATTATTAAAGCAGCAAAAATTAAAACATCAAAAAACATTTAAATGTTATAAAAAAATTTATAAATAATTTTTTGATTATAGAAAACGTAAGAAAGAAAGAAAACAAATTATTGCAAAATTCTAAAACTAAAGGTAGGAAAAAAACTACAAAACAATCAACAATGGGAAAATATACCTGAAAGAATATTCACTTAACAAAAGTAGCAAAAATGTAAGATTCAAAGCATGAACAAGTACTAACCGAGGCGTGAAAAACAGTGGAAAATACAAGAAAAAAAACCTATAAAGAAACTAAAATGTAATATTTTATACGTAATCATAGCTGAAAAACAGAATATATAAGACATTTGGACCTATGGGTTGACACTTTGAGTGTCATAAGCCTCACGGCTTTTAATTTCGTGTCACTTTTGATGGTTGACCACGGATTTCAGTTATAAAAGAATTTAAAATAAGTTATTAAAAAAATAAATTTTAGGAGATTGTTTTCAAAAAATAAAATACTACGGTCACCTAGAGGTCATTATGACAAGTTCGTTATCTGAGAATGCTCCATCAAGTCCTGTGTTCAAATATTAATCGAACTAAAGTGTTCTCTTCCAACCTGCAAATAATGAATCTAATGTTCATTATGACTGTAATAATCATACATCTTTCCGTTATCGTGATTTAGATGTTTCGAGATTGATTGATTGGAAATATTAACGTCGCACTAGAAACAACATCAGTACTTTTGGTGACGAACCTAGTAATTTTCAAACTCGGTCACGTAACGAGGACGACGCCTGAGCTGGCATCTCCCTCTCCTAACTTCCACATCATGCCAATGGAAGAACTTCGTGCTTCATCATATTCAACGTGTATCTGCGCCGGCTACATAGTGGGTTTTAATGGCAACAAGGCTCGAATCCATGACTAAATGAAAACTGCCAGGCGCAAGTCCAAGACCATGACATCTAGGTTACTGCTGTCAAAGCTTAGATAACGGAAGGTATCTTAGGCACCATCCTCATCCTTTGAACAAGGTTAAAAAATACGTTCTTCTCTAATAACCATCATATTTCCTCTAATTGTAGCGTTAATAAAACTGTTAAAAAATAAATTTAAGGAAGATACTAATTTAAAAAAAATAACTACAATTAAATAAGGTACATGGCTTTCTGTAAACATCAAGCTTTAGCTATATGATGTCATATTGATTTAATCCCTGTTTCATCAGCCAAACAATAAGGTTAAATATTTGACTTTGGAAAAAAAATTCTGTATTTAAATTTGCAGAACGAGCTCACTCTCTTTTAATTAGAGGATATTCTTGACTTCTGCTGCTAGAAGATTTATTAATTGTAATTTCTGAAACTTAAAAATTATGAAGGATATCTTGGAATTTATTAATATTAGGATCTGAATTATAATTTTAAATTTTAGGCGAGATCAATTCAATATTTTTGAAGAATTTTGATGTTTCCTACATTGAACATTTTCACGCATTTGTCTATTTATTCATAAGCCATCCAGTATTTTATATTTGTCTTAAGATATTGTATCGAGAATTTCTAATTTATTAACTTAGTTCTTTTATTTTTCTTTTATTTATTTATTTGCTTCAAAACACAAGAATAGACAGACAAAGGTGAGTCCTGGCCTGGTTTTAAACAGTGGTTTCCATTGTGGTCGGTACCGTCTACTCGTGGGCATTGAAATGAATTAAGAGGCATTTTGTATCCAATCCTAATTTAGGTGATATTATGAACCAGTTGTCGTTCCCCTGAGCAATACCCACTTCGCGGTGAAAATGTTGATTAATATTAATAATTCCTGTACATATTATTCAGCACAAATGGTTTTAAATATCCTATTAATATCGTATTAAAATTAGGTATTAGTAAATTGCAGCTTTTTTTCCATTTAATTGTTTGACTAATACATGAATCTTTGACAAGTACTTTAATTGCTTTCTCAAAATATAACTTTACTTAAGAGAGGAGCCAATTATTATTTTAAAGATTATATAGGTCTTAATTCCCAAATTTTAAAACTATAGTTACCTCATGGATTTCCATATGCTCAACCTCATAGACAACAGTTTAATTAGATCATAATGACATTTATTGTACTTCAGCCTTTATTTATACAATACATATATTTCCTCGAGATATTCACTTATCTGCTAAAGCTAATTTAGATTAATTGTACTTATTTCAAATTCCTTCGATTTCTACAAGATAAACGCATTTGTTTATAAGATATGATCACAAAACTATTTGGGTTTGTATCTTCGGAATGAGAATCCCTGCTAGTAAATTTATCTCGCCTCGAAAGAAATACAGCCTCCTCAAAACTGTAGTGAATAGATTGAATTTAAAATATATAATGTGGAAAATTAAAGAAGCTTTTAATGTATTTCTAAAGCATAGTAATTTTCATTACCATTTCTTGTTGATATCAAGTTAGTTAAAATACATTTTCATAACAATAATTAAAATAACGTTTAAAGACGATATAAAATCATTTAAGTTATTTTAATAAGATGCTTTTCTTTTCGTGAAACATGTTATATAAGTTTTCAGTCATATTTAAATATTTAAATAATTACCAATCACACGAGATCGAATATTCCTTTCAAATGTTGTTTTAAGCAATCTAAAATCAATAGTCGTTTTTAATTGTATTTATCCCTTCCCTATTTGGAGGTTTTCTTTAAAAATAAATAATATGTAAAGGAAATTTAAATTTACTATCCAAAAATCGTATAAAGAGAAGTAAATTTTGGAAATTGATTTGATATATAACGCTTGTTTCTAAATACACTTGTTTGAATAACCTTTAAAAAATGTTTGCTATTCATTTCCTTAAAATCGTATCTAACTAATTCCACTGAAAACTTCAAGCAGATAATACTTTTATGAAGGAATTGTGAACAAAAAATTTATCTAGTGTGCTTTTGTAATTACTTCAAATTTAATATTATTATTTTTTTTGGAATATATGTTTAAATAAATTTAAAACATAATCCTTAATCCGTTTATGTAGTGAAAATATTTGTAAGGCTTTCCTTAAAATCTAACTTTATAAAATTGATTTTTAACAGAACTTAACATTTATCTTCGAATTTAGAAAGACAAACCTTTTCTCGAGTGATTTGACACACAATTTTATGATCAGAACTTTAAGAAAATAGTTAACGAAAGAATACTTAATTCAGTGTCTTCCAAATTTTATTTCTTTCAAGAAATTTTGCTGAAGATATTTTTATGTGTGTACTTAATTCGGTTTATTTGTTTGATAATCGTTTTTTTTTTTTTTTTAATTTTTGTAATCAATCAATTCTTTTTGCTACTTTTTCTTTGAGTACTTTTTACAGTAAATCAATGCTAACTATGACAAGGGAAGAAATGTCAATTAGAATATGAATTTTCAACAAAAAATTTCATAATTACATTTTAAAATCGATCTCGAATGAAACATTCTCTTTTGCAGTTTTCTAAGACATCATGTTAAAAAAGAATATTTAAAGGATAAAAGGAGCATCTTAATTAAATAATATAAATAATATGAATTTCTCTTCCCCTTATTTGAGTTTCATTAAAAAAAATAATAATATATTAATTTAATTTATGATACATATATGTGTTGTTATCTTTATTATTGGAGGGTTAACATATGAGCGTTGTTATCTTTAAACATATGAGTGTTAACATATGAGCGTTGTTATCTTTAAACATATGAGTTTTGTTACTAAACATATGAATGTTGTTATCTTTATTATTGGATATACGAACTATTTTTATTAATTTACAAAGTACATGTTCTTCAAGACTAAACAAAAAACTATTATTCCGTGGAAGAAGGAAAATAAATAAAAAAAAATAAAATCAATTCTCTTTACAATCTAAAATTAACTATAGTATTTCTCCAATTGTAAACACTGATTCAAATTAATCTCAAATTTAAGGAAAAGTAGAATACAGAAAGCCGTTACGTGCATCAAATAAATTCAGCGTACTTGAATATTTTTGTTATTCAATTTAGAGCATGAACAGGATTAAATATCTTCTCTAATTAGAGATTTGTGAAAATCACAACATGGTGCACATATGAATTCATAATATTAATGTCCGGACAGTAGTTACCTTTTCTATAATATTTGCATTTTTATATAAAATATTTTATTATTGTAGATGGATTTGGATGTTCTTAGAGTGTACTATACCACTTAGTAGACTAACTTTGCTAGACTTCAGGGACTAGCAACAATAAATGTCTGTAAATGAATAACGTGTATTATGTGTATCCAACTTTACATAACTTGATAATTAAATATAGAAATTGCTGAAACGTTTTTTTTTTTTTTTAATTTCTGCAATAAGTGGTTGATATAAGTCTAAAATATGATTTTTTAACGCAACTGAACCATAAATGAAGAAATTTTTTTTTCAGACTTATTCATTGATTTCTGTACACACACGTTACTTTAACTATACTCTATGTCGATATAATTAACTCAGAAATATATTAGAAAACATATGTAATCATAAGACATTTTACTGTCATTGTATTAAAGTGAATTAACCTTATATTTTTTTTTAAAAAAATAAGCTAGATAGAATTGTTATTGATTATATATAGACGTTTTACTTCAGTTGTTTTTTCCCATTATAGTGATTAGATGGCACAAGATGTAAAATGGAATATAGGTTTCTTGCATAAATTATATTCTGAATTTGTGGATATCAATAATTGAAATTATGAATATTTTCTGCGCAATAGGTTATTTAAAATAAGTTGAGATAGAATTATGAATTTATTTAGAATGGGTTTTTTTAGATGTTTTTTTTTTAGTTTTTAATGTTTTGGTTTGTAAATTCCTTGTTAATTTAATTATTGGTTCTTAACATATTTTGTTATAAATTTACTCGCTGAGTGGGATGATTTGGATCCATAAAACATGTTAAATTACGAATATTTTTTCCTAATTCTGAAAATGCATTTTAATTTAATTTATCTTCAGTATTTAACCTAAATCGGTAGGCCAATCAAATTTAAGTTTTTCTGAATTATTTACATACCAATTATTTAGTACTTCATTTTCTATATATTTCATTATAAATCCTTTTTTTGCATATATATAATAGATTTTATCACTATTTTTTAATTAATTTTACCACCTTCATACGTTTTTATTTACCAAGTTTGTAAAATGAAGCGTACGAATTTTTTTTAAAATCACCTATATATTTCTGAGCCATAATACGAAAGCAAACATTTTAATCAGTTTTAAAAAGAATTTGCAATATTAGAAAAAATTATGACAAAATTATTTTGATTTTCTCCAACTTTCACTTAATTGCCTGTTATGTGATACTTCAATTTTTTTTTCAAATGGGGTTACTTGTGCGAAATGTGAATTTTCAATGTGAATATATAAGAAATTGATTCCGGCAACTGTGATAACATTACCTAAATTTGATTTAGGGATTCCTCCATATCAAAACTAAGCATTTACAAAATTACTTTAATTACAAATAATTGACAGAATCATTCCCACCTAATTAAATATAGTTTATTAAAATACTGAATCTGAAGAAGATAAACATAAATTTTATTTAAAGTACAAAATAAGAAAACTCCATCTGCTATTTAAGGCATTTTGTGAAAGTGTTGATTAAGTACACAAATGACGTTCATGAATTTTAAAGTTGTAAGGTAAGGTGAGAGAAAAAGAAAAATATTTTAAGGCTATATACATGTGAATTATATATATAAAAAGAAAAAAAATTTTTTTTTATTGATAAATGTTTCCATTGCCGTAATATTTTAAAAAAGTAAATTTTAATATAAAGTCAATTGAAAGGTAGAAGGAAAGTACTTCACCAATGCTGATTTAAGTATTTGTATTTTCTTATTTATAATGATGTCAAATATTTCGATATTAATTTAATGCTGATAACATAAAAAAAAATTACTAAAATATCTTAGAAAATAAGGTATCTTTCATACCAATTAATAAATTTTTATACTTGTTCAAATACAAAAAAAATTATTTTTAAATTTGGATATAAAAGCTGTGTTAATATCTTTTAATTAAAGTAACATAAATAAGTCAGTACAATATCAAAAATTTTTTAATTACTATGAATATTCAATTTAAGTATTTCAATTAAATATAGTAAATACCAATAAATTGGGAAACAAAGTAATAATTACTTTATTTTACAAAAAAAAGGATCTAAAATGAATAATGTCTACATATTAAAAGGAATATAAATATATTAAGTAATAAGAGCCGAAACAGATTACATTTTTCGTTATATGTATCTGTATTAAATTTTGAATACTTTTATATTTTCCCTCAAAATTTATTAAATCATATACTGAATTTGTACTGATAATTTAATAAAAATTTTAAAAAATGCCGTATTTAACACTAATTAGAAGAGAACAATTGGACTGAACAAATATTAAATTGAATTTAAGGAAATAGAGGCAATTGTAGGAATATTGTAATGATATATATATATATATATATATATATATCACCGTTTCATATATATATATGAAACGATGATATCTATGCATTAAACTAGCCAATGAAATTGACAATTTTATAAATGATGAATTGGTTATTAATACCTGCTGGAATGACGACAAAGGCACACGGAATACTTTGGGTTCCAACATTGTTAGTCCCCCAGCAATAAACCGTACCAAAATCATTTTCCGACCTTGGAGTGTAGTTAACAATGCTCTTAGTGGTTGTTCCAGGGACTGACACTACCTGCACGTCTCCACCAGAAGAAGTTCCGTTGAATTCCCAGCGGAAATTAACATCATCCATATCCGCTTCCACTTCACACTGTATTTGCACTGGACGATTTGTCACAGCCGTAAATGTTGTCTCTTGGTCGGATTTGCAGATGGGAGAATCTACGGAGAGAGATAAATTTGTCAATAAGTTGGAGACATTAAATAAGAAGGGTAGAACGTTTTGGTACGGAGAGAGAATGTTTGGGAAATATATCATCTGATTGAGATGTAGAGGAATGTTTGCAAAAGCATTGATAAATAGAAAATGAACCTTTCAAAGTAAGTTTGCATATGCCTGGGTTATATATGAAAGAAAACATAATAATATGATTATATTTAATATATATATTAATATATTTCATGCATAAGTGAACAATAAATTTATTTATTACTTTATTATTATAAAAAATTGTTGTAAGGCAGTTTTTGTTTCTGTTGCACAATTCGTAATATGTGTCAACTAATTAAAGTATTTTTTTTAAAAAAATGTCATGTAAAATTATATTCATTAAAATCATAGAACGATAAAATATTTCAATAGTCACAAATATTTGCCTTAATTTATATTTTTTTATAATTATCATCATAAATTTAATGTTTCCACAACCATTCGCATATTATAATAATATTTAGGTAAACTTCATATTTGCAGTCAGAACTATTTTAATTAACTGATTTATTTTTAGAAAAGACGCTGACATAATATTTTCAAGTAAAAATTCTCATTTTTATTACATATATTTCCATTTAATGCAATACAAAGGATTGAAATAGGTGTTTACTAAGTAAAATACAAAATACGAAACTCAAATTGTGTTGCCAAAACAGCAATTTTAAAATTATTCATAAAGTTTGAAAATATTTATCAGTTTTAAAAGTAACTAATTATTGAAGCGCTACTACAAGGTATTAAAAATGTGATTTATTTAAATATAATACAACCCACTTTGCTTTAGCGTACTTTTAATCAAAACAAATATATCTCATTTTCAAAACTTGTACAGAATCTTTGAAATTTCAGCCTTAATTCTTTTGATTTCCAAAACGGATTTCTGCAAATTAAATAATCCAATAACTGCTTTTGAAAGTTTATGACATTTAAAATACATTTTAAATGTAAAATTGTAAAAACACAATATCAACATGAAGTATTCCTATGAACGACATAACAAAGTATATTATTTTGTGGATTCTTTAAGCTGTAAAAGATTTGTCATTAAAATCATATTTACAAGAGCCGACTTGAAGGATTTCTTTATTTAAAAGACGTTTTTGATTGTCATATTAATTGCCTTAAAAATAAAAGTGGAACATGCTTTCAATAATTTAAAAAAAATTAAACATTTTGTAAATAAATTTATTGTTTAAAGCAAATGTATTTGAATTAAATCAAAAATACAAACTTATACAAACATATACCAATTCAATGAATGTAAATCAGGCTTTGAAGTAAATATATACAATGTATCTATGAATAAGAAATACTCATTAGAGCTTAAAATTAGGCCATATAAGGCTTTAAAAATAATGGATTATTTATGCAAAATTTTTACAATTATTATTACTTTATCCCTTAGTTACCAAAATGATACAAATGTTACAAAATATATAATAAATATTTTGAGATTTTCGTTAGTTAATTTTCCCAAATTTTAAAAAAAAAATTTAATTCAAAAATCATTTTATATGTAATTCCCTTCCCCCCTTTAAAAAAGCATGAATGTGATTTCAAAAATTAAAATCGGAAGAAAATTCTTCTTAGCTCTTTAAAATTGATCTTGTGAAACAAATAATTGAAGCACATTCAGTTCATGTATTGCATATGAATATAAGCGAATAATCTTTCCAAACTTTTATGAATTATTTGAATGAGAATGTATAGTGGAAACACAAATCGTGTTAAAAATCTTCATACTCTAACTACTAAGAAACATTTTACAGATAAAAATATTTTTCAAATACAAATGATCACATTTTATAAAAATCGGATCCTGAAAATGTTATGGTAAATTTCGTGTAACCTGCAATACCATCTTTAGAATTGACCATTCATAGAAGAGTTCTTGAAGACAGATTTACAAAATGGCACCAAAATAAAAAAAAAATGTTTTAAACTCAATATATAAGGAAACCCTGGTTAAAATGTACCAAATATTAAATTTATTTGAACCATAAATACACTTCTTAAATTTTCTGTGTCACAAACAGACTCCGTTTTGATATACTCTAAAGTCAGTACCATTCAGAGGGAATGAAGTGCACCTGCTTTAAATTTACGAAGGTTATGATACAATCTTAAATCTACAAATATCTAGATTCAAATGGGATTTGAGCATGCTTAGTATCTCTCTGTTGAGAGATCTGAAATTGTACCTTTTTTTTCACATACAATTTAGACAAGAAATTTTTGTTACGGAATTGTTTACTTGTCTTTTAAATCATATTCGATAAATTAATTTCAACCGCATCATGGCGCAGATCTGTTATATTATTATATAGTATAAAAGTAAATGCTTTTTTAATTTTTTTTTTTAAAAACTTCAATTTTACTTATTTCTGTGTAAATTCAGGACTTTAGTAAGGATGATGAGAAACTACAGGATGATATTGAGAGTATAAAGCTTAAAAAATGTAGAATAATTTTGTAGTTTAAACATTATCATAATAATTATATTATTATCTATAAAGTGATAACCAATTGATTGATCGTTTATAAACATCGCTTTTTGAAGCAACACAAAAGCTGCAGGAGACGGGCCGCATGATTTTAACCCTTTAATGACGAGGAAAATAGTCTACCTATTTTTTAATGATATCATTATAAATATTTTTTGAAAAAATTTTAAAATTAGAATTATTTTTTCTAATTTTAAATTTTTAATTTTCTTACATAAAAAAATTATTTTTTAATGTTTAATAATATGAAATGGACAAAAAATTATTTTTTGCATAATATATGCATATGCATTCTTTATAAGAGTATAAATTTTGGAACCATCCAGTTTAATAGATATTTTAAAGTGTACTGAAATAGATATATTTCACGAAATCCATGTCCATATTTAACTATAAAGAAAACCAAATTTCTTACTAAGCGTTTACATTTATAATTCTGCATAGTGATTAAAATAAAAAATTTTAGCGCATTAAAAACCTAATCTCATCTTAACATTTCGAAAGATAACAAAAACAAGTAAGCCTACGTACAGTATTTTAATAGTCCTCGCATACTTTGCAACCCTTAAAGCTAAGAGATTTCAATTTTACTCAATCAATAATAGTTTATTTCACCTCTCGACAATTGTCTATTTTTTCAAGTTCTCTGTATATATATATATATATATATATATGTACAATTAATATTTAATCGTGATTAGTGCTGTAAATTTCTTTCTTGCTTTGTCGTATTCTTATCACCGCTCATATTTTTGGCACTCTTAGTTGGCGAATAAACTCTTTTTTCAAACACGCATGCTTAAAATAAAACATTTTCGTTGGAATTTGAGAGCAGATTGCTTGCAGCTGCCTTGCTATCAAATCTTCAGAATTTCGATCCGTTTTGAAGCAAAAATAGCAGTATAATGTCTGAAAATAAACGCTGCAGTTTCCGTCGAACTTTATTTTCGCTATTTTAGTGAGTCTACTGGTCTCATTCGACAATTCGTTTTTGTAATGCTGTCCAAGTTCAAGCCGAACCTATATATACATACACACACACACACATACACACACACACACATATATATATATATATATATATATTAATATATGTCATAACAAAAGATTTTTATACATGTTATTTTTCTAGTACTCACATAACATAATTATATAAGAATGATAAATGTTTTATGTGTGTGACTCCTTTCAGTTAAAATATTTTTAATTTTATTCAACCAGTAATATATGACTTGTTCTTTGGATAACAGTTCTTTCTTCCGAGTTCCATTTTTGCCCTAAAATGACGAATTAGACTTCGTGATTAACGTTTAATTACCAACTACGCAACGTGTGTGTATGGCACGTTTAAACAAGTACAAAATTTGTACATGATTGAATAATTTTGATATGAGTGGGCATATAGTTATTAGCAAGCGTAACCGGTAGAATTCGTAAATTATTTTTCACATTAATTAACTTCATTAGCAAAAAGGTTGGTGATGAAGTTTGTGAATAAAGCATTAATTTGAGTGTTCAAGAAGAATTGGCATTAGAAAAATGTACATCACTTGGTAAGGATAATGATACAAATAGTGATTGTAGTGAAATATTTCAAAATAAATTAAAAATTGTTTGGCATTTAACAACTATTGATAGTGAAACTTCAGGATCCTTTAATATTTGACCATAAGAATAGATTTCGCAAGAATAAAACATTTGCTGGAAATAAAAGATTGTATTGGAGATCTTGGTATGAATCCTTTGATTTTCAATAAACTTAGTATTAATTCTGCTACTTCGCAGTTTTTTGAAGAGGTATTGACTCACACATTTTGAGAAATATTGCTGACAGGAACCAAAAGGTGAGCAGAGAAAATGTTAGGATATGTAGAGAAAATGTTAGGATGTAGAATGGTTTGCTGGAACTGTCATCGAGATAAAGACAAATTTTGATTAATGAATTATAATGTCTCAAAAGAAAAATACAGAAATGTGAATGTACTGGTCGCGTGCACACGAATGTGTGAATAATGCATTTTCATATATTTTCATACACTACGCCTCTCAAGAGATTTGTAGGAATATCACATTTCTTGTATTTTGCAGTTAACGAAAAGTGGATGAAAAATGTAAAATAAAATGAAGAAGATTCGACGTATAGTTGACTTTTTAAATAATACATTCGTTATACTTCATATACGTCTAATTTGATTGGAAAATGACACAAACATCACGAGAATTGTATGCAAAAGTAGGAAAATCATGCTAAAGTAACATTCAGAATTTAGACTAGAAAGAGAAGATCAAATAAGAGAACAGATAAGACCTTTTGTAAAAGAATAAAGAAAAACTTTCATTTTCTAAAGTGCAGAGCTAATACCGTAAAGTAACTTAAGCATTCATATAACTAGTTATAATACTTTTGGAATTCATGACTAGTAAAACAAACTAAATTTACTTTGTGATCACAATAAAAGGAATTACAAAACCAACCAGCTTGATGAATAAATTTTAAGTACAAATAATTATCTATTAAAAGTAAATCGTAAAGGCTTATTGAAAGTATCAGAAAAGATAAATTTTTTGTACAAGTAATTTTATAAATACAAATCTTGTTATCATTTTCAAACAACTTGAATGTGAAATTTTTAATGTCCATAATTTGTAAGAACCTCCTTGAATTTTACCAGAAATATTTAGGGGTCTAGTACACACACAGCATTTTGAAGATTCAAAAAATTATAATTTATTAATATTATTATACGTAATAAATCAATTCATTTTTAGTCATTTAAGACAAACAGACAAAATATGTTCCGAAGGAGACGGAAGCTATTAAGAAATAAATTTGCTGAGATTAGGATTTAAAATATTTTTCATATTTTATCTGCTTGATGAGATATCCAGGCAACTGCAACATTTCTTCGGTGCTGATGTTTTTATTCTGACTATGAGTTACAATACTGATTGCAAACTATAAATATTATTAATATATTGCAAATACTAACTACAACATTTAATGATTACAACTTTAATTCATTTATTTGGGAATCTGAGTGTTCGTTTCAGCACTTCGTGTTCTGAAATAAGCTTTTCATGAGTAATTTAAGTAGTAGTATTTTTTTTACTTCTAAATTTAGAATATGAATTCCTTTCATCCTGTCAAAAGACCGTCTGGTAGTTATACTTCAATATGGGAAGTTTATTGTTATTATGTGTATAAGACACAAATCGGAACCGTCTGTGAATTAATCGTTGAACAATAAAAAGTCTGAAAAAAAGAATCAAACAAATAGGAACTCATCATTTATTGAAAGTTAGAGTAGTTTTGGTAATTATGAAATGTGTGCTCAAATATTCTGTTAACAAGTATTCATACTGATGAATCTTATAAAAAGTGTGGTGGAAATACCACTCTAACAGTGAAGTCTATAAGAGGTTTATCTAGTATTCCTTCAATCGAATGTGAGAATTGCATTATATTATATTCTTTTAAAAATTCAATAGCTTAGGATTAAAGGGAAAAGAAGCATTCCTTAAATAAACAGACAAGGCCATGTCAAGGTGACAACTTTCTGTGATATTATAGAATTTCTTCCACCAATGCCTGAAATGTCTTATAATAAGGCTGTGAATACTGTACTTAGTACCTAAGAAATTGGGGAAGCATCAATTTCCAAGTGCTGGAAGAGGCATCTCTCAATGGCGTAATGTATTTTTATTTTTCAGTGTGGGACATGGAAAACGTGGTTATTTTTTTTTGGTGCTAGTATATGTATAGATATAGAGGGAAAAATTTGAAAAGTGATTGATTCGGAAGTTTTATTTTCTTTCTGCAAGAGATGTGATTCATCGAAATGATGAAAATAGTCACCTACGTATAAATAGCGAAAAATACAAGAAAAAGAGTGTTTAAAAGTCAGAGTGACTCGGCTCCTGTAACAGAAACTGTCGATGGAGATACAATATTTTAGCGACCAGAAAGTAATCGGTCTATGAGATATATTTCTTATATTGATGACAGTAACGCAAAAATATTTTTATCTATTGCTGTTATTTATTCATATGGATAAATCCCAATAATAACAAAATAAAAATGTCTCGAATATGTCCAAAAACGAATGGGAGTTTGTTTCCGAAAATTGAAGTAAACAAACTATAAACTCAGTAATGGGCAGTCAATTGGTGGGAATAGTAGATTGAATTGATTACTGCGTATTATGGAATTGCAATCAGGCAAAATAAGGCATGCATTAGAGGTATGCGAAAAGTTGTTGGGCGGAGTATTTTCATATCCGTTCAAGTAACAAAGAGCTATTGCATACTTTTTACCTTTAAGATTCTAATTATTGGTGTTAATACTAAAATAATACATTAGAAGGTTATGAGAATGCTTTTAAACATATGAACAAATTGCCGATGGTGGTGTTGGATTCTATAAAACCGATGTTCAATGACCTATCCTAACTTAAAATTCTACATAAATGTCTGGGGAAGGAACAGCCTTATAATGAATCATCATATTCATTAACATCGAAATTATGCTGAAATAATTTGGTTTGTAGTAGAATAATAGATTATATTTATATAAATGGAGCTATTGCTCTTTTTTATCATGACTATAAAGCCTAACTTAAAATTCACTGAATATTGGTGAATGTGTACAACGGTTATCTACATCTATAGTTTTAACAAGTATTAAAACTGCTGAGAGATATTATATGCACAATATTAAACAAGAGTGATGAGCTATGAAAATGTTGTTAAAGACTATCCATAAGAACTACTTTTAAAAAAGGAATATCATATGTGTGTGAAGAGTCTTAAAATTTAAAATTTCGGAAAAATTTATAATAAGTAATTTTGACCTATATACAAATTGTTTTATAATAACATTTATACAATTTTCATTTATTCTATATTGTTGTCTTAGTATTTGTTTTAATTCAAATTATTTTAAATAATGAATATTTAATGTTTTCAAAAAATTTACGTTATAATTTTGCTCGCATCAAATTATTAATTTAAGCTACAATATCAATAATATGAGCAAGTAAATGTATGGTAAACTTTTTGCTTGATAACAATTTCCTCTAAACATCTTTTTCTAGCATTGCACAAATAATATTTTTAAGTCCTCTTAATATATTTTTTATAACAAGTTTCACAGTAGATTCTGTCCAACTCTATGCTTAAAAGAACGAAATAGTTCGAATCCTTAATGAAACTTCAAACTTTTATGAATTTTAAAACTTTAAATCACCATTTCATGCTTTACCATTTTGAATATCGCTTATTTTTCTATTGGGAAAAAAATCAAACATATTTCGGTACATTTTTTTTAAAACACGTCACTTGCCAAAGAAGAGTCAAAATATCTCATTACAATACATCTAATTAAATATTTACTTTATTCCCAAATTTATTCATTGGATATATTTTAATAAATTAAATATATTTTTTATTCCTCCAAAGTCTTATTCCTAAAAGAATGCGAAAAGAATTAAAGCAATTTAAAAAGCATGAGATTTTGCTTCATTGTTGAATTCTGAAAGGTATGAAACCCAATAGTACATGTACTAAACTATATTTCCACTAATATTTTGATTTCTTTAATAGTTTTTCAAAATTTATTTAATAATAGTTTTAAATTACTTATTTTCTTTGCAAATATGCTTATAAATTTATTAGTAATCTTATATTTGCATTAATTTTAATTTTTTACAGTAATGTTTTAAACATATTTTAGTTTTAAATTATTTTTATAGTTTTGTACACACTTAAAATAATACTTTTATTTGAAAATTCGTTTTTGAAGTTAACCTTAAAAAGTGATACTTTTTTCATGTTTTTATTTCTGTATTTTAAATTATTTCATGCACATTTATTGAAACACTTGTTTATACATACTTAAAATACATATTATAGTTTGATTGTAAGGTTGAAACACATACTCATTTGTATATTGAATTGAACTGACTGCCAAATTCTTAAGCAAATTAAAATTTATTTTTTTTAACTTTGAATTTATTCTGGAGAACTGCAGGATCTAATAATAGTTCTGTCAGTATTTAACTTGTCATCAATGTTTTATTAAGGTCTTAACATTTGTTTTGCTTCTGAGAACTCTTACTTTAAGATTTTCTCCAGAAAACTATTTCCAGCGAAGCATTTTGCCAGGACTAAAAGTTTTGAGAATTGACATTTCCCTCATATGTTGCTGACAGAGGCTCACTTCTCTTTGTTCGTGCTGTCAGGGACTTTTCCTAAAATGGTCTCATTTGCAATTCATCAGTTCAATATGCCCTGCCTTCGTGACACGCAGAAACTGTTAAGGCCTGAGAAAAGATACTCTTTATTCTTGTCCTTTCAGAAAACTGTGTGTTTTCTCAAAATTTCTTCATTTCTTTGTGGTTTGGTGAAATCTATTTTGCAAAAGGACCTTGGGGTTCTGTTTAGGGTAACTTCTTTATAGAATCACATTGCTGAAGAACTGTTTGCCATTTCTCTGAATATGCTGAAGAAAACAGTTTTCTATTGAAGATTTTCCATATGGAAGGGATTTTTTTCGATAAAGAAGTTTTTGTCCGTGAAAATCAGGAAGTGAGTTAGTTTTTTTTTTCCTTGAAAGAATTTAAACTCTGGTATATACTTAAAAAGGTTTATTAGAGAAAATAGAGATTTTTTTTTCTAACATTTTTTGAAAAAACATGGTATTTTTTATCTCAAAGTAAACTATTTGGCTTACAATTCAAACTACCAATGTTAATTTCGAATACTTTGATTCTACTTATAAATATTCTCTATGAATTATATAATACTAAATGTTTTTCTAATATGAAACAAATTAACAAAGCATGTTTTTTGAGCAAAAATTCGAAAAAGAATATGAATTTTTTTTATGTATTTGAATGGAGAATAATATTTTCTTATTAAGTAGAATTAGGTTTCAAACGGTTTACATTTTTCAGTTAAATTATGTAAGAAGAAGAGAAAGACAAATAATGGATATTTTTCTTAATTAACACGTTTTTATATGTGTTTATTTAGTGTTCATGCACTCAAATACGGAAAATATAATCACAATCACTTACGTATTTTAAAAGAAATGAAAATGCAACATTTACAATTAACCAACTACGTCATAACCCAAAATGTTTTTTTTAATTAAATAAAAAAATACATATTTGTGAGTATTTTCAAAAACATTCACACCCAAATTTGATCGGATAATTATTTCAACTAGAAATGAAGATAACATAATATCGGAGTAACAATATAAGGAATAGCCACAGATTCGCTTTTATTTCATTTTATTTCCTGTGGAACAATATCAAACACATTAAAATTTGACGTGAGAAACTTTATCAATCTAAGTGTAATATATCTTTTTTTATAAGATAAGGTTAAACAAAATGCCAAAAGAGCTTTGTTTTCCTATTTTTGCACTAATTAGTTTTTGATGATTATATTTTGTGATAAAATTTGCATCATTTTGTAACAAAATCGTACGTTTTTCCATTCCACAATTGTTAGAAAAAACCTACTAAAAGTCTTTAAAGCATTATTTCTTAGATTGCAACCGCAAATTTATATGATATTTTCAAGACTATAACATGCGAAGATATCAGCTTTAACTTCTTTAATTTATGTATTATTCTAGTGAAAAGGAATTTCCTCCAGAGACAAGAAACAAGTTGGAAAGGGACCTGTGGTGATAAAATATTTATAGTGTTGTCTATTCAACTACTAATTAAGTAGAATGGACTCGATAAAGAAACAAAATTGTTCCTCGGAGAATACAGATTAATTAAAACTCGTTGCGGATAGCGACGGAAACAAAGAGCATAGAAGTTCTGTATTTTATCTCAATTTAAACGACAAAATGTCTTTAATCTGGTAATATTTGTTTGTTATTTGCATTTATAGTGAAATTGATAGCAGTAAGACTGTCATGGGAGAGAATAATCATAACTTCTGCTTAAGTAATTACTTGATTTAGTGACGTTCGATATATCAGATTGGTGTTGTAGATGAAAGAATTTTGAATAACCGAAGAATGAATGTGCTGAAAATGAAAATAGCATTTCCCATTTTTGAAAGATAGATAAATCTTTTGCACCATTAAGATATCTCGTAGCTCTATGAGAAATATTTCACTCTTTCCGATTTCTTTGGAATTGTATAGATTATTTATTTGGAAAATAAATTTTGCTACATAACTAATGAAATATATCGTGGATTAAATCGAAATAATTACAAACAGATTTTTGTCAGTTTCGTTATTTGCTTACTTTACTACCTAGTATCGATAATCCTTTTTAATTTTTTTAAAAAAGGTTTTATGACACTTTATTGTAATGTGACTTCATGTAAAGGTTTTGAAATAGTTTTCCACTTAGTATATTATCCAAAAACGGAACATATGATGCCTTCGGATATTTTTAATTTAATTGTATTTGAAAAAAATAATTGTATTATAAAGGTGAAAAAAAACTGTATTATAAATATGAAAAAAACTGTATGATAAATGTGAAAAAAACTGTATTATAAATGTGTAGTGAATTGTAGTAGTGGGTGGTGTATATATCTAGTATATTTGAAATATATCAATACATGTAATAAGGTTTGAGAAATATTTTTTTTATTTTAGTTGAGGATCCAGTTCAATGAGAAAAGAAGAAAGATCGTTTATACTAGATAAAAATTTGCTTATAACTATAGATTCAAACATCACACTTATTTTTAAGGAAATTCCACAATAAAATGATTACAAGACATTCAAATCCACAATTTCATATCATAACATATACTTTGAAACAAATTATAGGCATAATATTAAAAGTGGTTTCAATAAGAAATATGTTGCTTAAAATTATCATTCAGAGTAAGAAGTATAATGTATGATGACAATTAAAATTAATTCGTAATTAGTAAATTACTGCGACACTGCACTTTTTATACTTATTTTAAAGTGACTAGAATATTATATATAATCTGTGGAAATTTGCATTACAGATAATAAGCTTTATAAATATTTACCTAGTTTTCCTATGTCTTTGTTCCCCTTCCTTTTATATTGTTTGAAAGATTTATTTATTAAAATAAATATTTATAAACTGAAGAAAATATACATGTAAAAGATCAGAAATATTTGATATTAAGTAAATATATTAATAAATAATGTAATGAATTTTTCATTATATATTTCGATATAAATACACCTGAATATTAACCAGAAAAGAAAATTTAACCTCTTGTTTATAAAACTATAATTTTGATTGTGAATTTAAGAGCCATTTTCGGCCAATTACTTTGACATGTGGTGAGAACTTTTGTGGGATCTTAAAACCATTGCCTCGTCATAAACTTTCCTTCTAAGCACTTCTATACAACAAGGAATCGAGTGAAAAGCCATTCATCCAAATGGACATGATGAATTTGACAGATTGGAAAATTTGGATCATTAAATATGCATTGGGTAAGGGAAGAGAAGCATGGGAGAAAAATCTGAATTTTCATGACACTAATTTGCATTAATAACTTTCAGAAACTTGGAGCAATTCCCTGGACTAATCGAACGTTGTTTGTTGGAGTACGAAAGCAGTGTTTTATTCCAAGACTGGAATAACATTAAAGACAATTAATCTTTGACGTATGATAGCGAGTACTATTCCGAATGTATTCAAATTTACATTTATCTTCATGAATAATAAAAAATGTGTATAATTGCATGATTGAAGATTTAATGTAGAATGGTTCGATAATTATTTTTTTCTTTTGGTAATTATTATTATTTGAATTTACATGACTGTTTAGGTCAATTAAAATTCAGTATTCTGTTAAGAAAATTAAATTACATTTTTTCTCAAATCTAATTGCATTAATTTGGGATGTGACAAACATTTTCTTTCTTTATTTATTTAAAAAGTTAAATGTAATTAACTAGCTTTTTATTCTTACTCTACAGTTTTATTTTAGTGTACACTGAATACACTAAAATATTAGAGTTAAATTATGTGTCCCAGATTACTCTGTACTAAAGTGCCCTTTAAGCATTTTCCTTTATCTAGCATTACTTTTTGTTTCAAAACAGCAAATAATAATAATCTTAAATAATTTAATGGTTATCATACTTCCCAAAACTTCACGGGTCGATGAAAATAGAGACCTGATTCAGTTGTTCCCATACTCTATTCATATTACCACATTGATGAAAATTAACTCTCTGAAAACTCCATATACGTATTTTAATCAATTTCTACAAAACCGTATTCGTTAAAATATAGAAATAATATAATGAATATTGTTTTAAAAAAATGCTTTCCAAAACATTACTTAGATATAACACTATTATCAAATTGGCTATAGTTTCATCTTAACTGAAATAAAATAAAAGACAGCTACAAATGCTCAAAGTAATCTCCTTATTTTCTAGCTTTAGAATATTTTCGTTTTCAAATGCTTTCAACTTGCTTATCTCTTACGCATGTACAATTAGAACATTTAAAAGTATTTTTAATCAAACTGTATGTTGTAGGATTTGATGTAATTATATGACTAATTACTTCATAAAAAGTAACAATTACTTTTAACCATATTATTATAAAAAAATTTCATTAAACATTTGTAAATGCAAATATTTTAACGATTGTAATATATACAGAAAGCTGTACTAGATAAGAAAATTACTATCCGAAATTTAACAAAAGTTAATATTTTCAATTAAAAGTAAAATGCTTTTGAATAAAATATTTAATAAAAGTCAATATCTACATGAAACTTAAGCTAAATATATATCTAAGTTAATCGGGAAAATATGATTATTATAAAACTTCTGGTTGGTGAAATCAATATAGAAAATAGTCCAGTAATCTATTGTAAAGGATCTGATCTTGATGGCAAGATAAATAGGATAATTATCTTAACACAGCATCTTATCTTTATGACGTATGCTAATAATTTTAATATAACTTACATAAATTTTTAAACATTTAAATCATATACACCTTGCAATTTATAAATATTTATTGATTCTCGTCTCCATTAATTCGTTCAAAAAGACACAAATCTCAAATTTCTTGAATTTTCACTTAGATTACTTTTAAAGGTGAGTCATAAAAGTATTCAGTACATTGCTACCTTACTGATTAATAAAATCATTAATGGAAATAATTCAGACACTCAATGAATGAATTATTAAAGGGAGCTTACATTAAATTATGTGATATTTATTTCCTTATTATTAAAATAAAACTAGTCCCTCCAACTTTTGTGTTTCTTGCAATTCTATATTCAAAATATTTATTTTAAATCATAAACGCAGATGCGTCTAAGTTTCTTAATGATATCTTAAATCAGGCCACTTGATAGTTGGTCTTGAATGAGTGCAAAAAAACTATCTAGATAAGATTCCGATTACTTCAGAAAGCAGAACCCATTAATCGATTGTTTATACCGAAGACACATCTGCGGAAAGCGAACACGCTTGTATGGTTGAAAGTAAAAAAAAGTCAATCCTATCTCTTCTAGCCAGGAATGGTTGTTCGGTAGTTGATAAAGAATAAGCAATGCAATCCTTGGGAAAAGGATAAAATGTTGCAATTAGAGTGAAAACATTTATCTTGGACGGGATAAGAGAACGCGAGAGCGAATGCTTCGGTGAACCCCGGCTATTCATTTCAACAGATAGCTGACCAAGTTCATTTGTTGATGGAAGTGAAACAACGTAAATAAAATAAACAAAGACGTTTGAGCTGATTTAAAAGAAATTATCTTAAAGCTTGAAATTAGGAATGTCGTATGGGAATTTACACATTGACGATGAGAAATGAATGATCTAAGTTCGGATGTAAGGGATGAGATTGTATATTCAATGTTTCTGAGGTCGTTCTTTTGAATAATAAATTAACATTAAATTTTGCCAAAGGTTTCACGCTTTCATTTATTGAAGGTTAAAGGATTTATTTAAAGAAATTTATTTTGCCAAAATACGATGATATTTTGTTAAGAGCGGTCTTCTGCAAGTTTTGGGGGAAGAAATTTCATTCGAAAACTTAGCTAAAGAATGAATAATAGATATTTGTGGAAGAACAAGAATCATATCTAAAATTATCAGAAGGTTATGTACGCAACTTAAATTTAAAAATAAACTTAAATGAAGTTATTCATATTTATGAATAGTTTTAAATATTACTTTATAAACGAATGATTAAGGACAACTCTCAATTAGCAATTTCAATCACAAATTTAGTTAGAAATATTATACATTATTTCTTACGAATCAAAATTCGTATTTTTATTTAAGGAGCATTTAATTAAAATACTAAAATTTCCTTTTATATTTTGAATAAATGATACTTATTATAATCTGTATTACAATTTTTAAAGATCTTGGAATCCTAAAATGGGCAAAAAATAATTTTTAGATCTTTTTATTTAGTAATGTTTTTTAAATTATTTTCTAACGATTTATATATTAATTTTGTAAGTCTGAGAAAAAATAAAGCTCAAAAAAGGGATATAGAAAAATGTTAAGAAAGGCCTATTGGAATTGGACCGACCACTATTGGAATAATATTATAAGTGATATTCTTAATATTATCCTGTTGTTTTAGCAAACAATTTACTAAATATATTTATATTTTACTTGATTTATATCCGTAAACTTTTGATGTTCGTTTTGTTACTCCAACTTTCATTAAATGTGATTTACTGATGATATCACGTTTTGTTTGTAATGCAGTTATCACGTTGATTCTAATTATGAATCACATTGAAAATATTGCTTACATAGTATTTTACATTATTTACAGTATTCATTGTTCACATAAAAATGACTCGCACACAACGGTGATATCAATCAATGAAAATAAATAATAAACTTCCAAATAATGAAGCTATTTATATAACTGATACCCCTGAAAAACAAATATAAGTTCTAATATTAGAATGAGACAGTTATTAAATGTTCAAAAGACTTTATTTCCAATTCCAGAAATTTTCTAAATAATTCAATTACCTATCATCAAATTATCCAGAAGTCAAATAAACACTAAAGAACAAATTAGTTAATTTATAGAAGATTTAATACACACACAAGGAAATGTAATAGCAAGCTTAAGCTATTTGAGAATTAATAACGAAATAGCAGGTCACTAAATAAAAATTTCAAAAAAAAATGCATTCACTAAAAGTATAACAATAATTTGGTCACAATAATAATTTATTAAATCCCATTTGCAAAAGTGAATACATCATGTAATGATAACATTAATAACATTATACAATCTTTTGCAATTATCGAATTTCTTAGATACTTAAGAAAATTTTTAAAAAAATTAAAGGTATAAAAGAAAAGTAAAACATAAAACAAAAAAGCGATTTAAGTCTTAAAATAAACCAGAAATAACTTGTAAATCCCAAAATAAATTATCTAATATAAATTTTGAAAAATATATTATAACACAAAATCAATAAAATTATCAAAAATACTTTAAAATACCAATTATCTGGATTAATAAAAATAACACAATATCAAAAAAATAAAACAGAAAAATAAAAAAATAGAAAAATATTAAAGAATTAACAAAATAGCTACATGTATGACATCTACGAGTCTAAAAGTATTAATGGAAGAAATATATAAGAAATGTCAAAAGTCTTAAAAAAACATACATTGTTTGCACATCTGATCTCTCTCTCTGTATATATATATATATATATATCACATTTTTGGACCTGTAGCATATTGATGTTCATGGGCATAAAGCGATTTTCTAAGGCTGAGTAATGAGAGATGTTTTTACTGTGCGGTGAATATGGACACAAAGAACGATCTGCAGCAAGGTTGTACCGACAACGTTTCCCTGCAGGTAGGATGGCAAGTTCAATTGGATGAGGTACTAGCATACGCCCTTGCCTATTCAAAATACAGCACAAGGGAGATCTGTCAACACTGCGTCCTCTCCAAAAATAAAGATTGGAAAATCTTACGTGAATTAGGCGTTTATCCATACCATTCAACGCCTCAACATTTTTTACTGAAGGGGATGCCAATCGAAGCTATATATGGTACAAAATTGCCATAAAGCAAGCACAAGTCCAGCCAACATTTGAGGCAGATATATTGCGGGTGGATGAAGCATGCTTTTCGAGGAAAGGCATGTATATCAAACACCCGCTGCTAGGCGTTGGAAAATCCTAGGTGTTTTACCGGCGTTAGACATCAAATACGATTTTGGTATGCAATTTACAATGATAAGTTGATCTACGAAATCTTTTACGACGCTACGTTAACTAATGAACAGTATTTACAATTGCTAGAGACCGTAATATTATTTTGGGGAGAATCTACTTATATTATATAATCTTAAGAATCTATTGTTTTTTAAACATGATGGTGCTCCTGCTCACAAGACCTCTCCAGTGAAGCAGTATTTCTTCAAATAATTTGGAAACCAAAAAATTAGGTATGGCGATTTTGAACTGTGGCCTCCATGTTCACCTAATTGATCTCCACAGGAGATTTTTCTGTAGCGTCACTTGAAACAGTAGGTATATGGAACACCCGCACAAAAATTGCAGGACCTTAAACGACTGTGCCAACGTATCACGCTCTATGCTCCAACGTGGGCAACATGATATTCAATCGAGGATTCAGATGTACATTGCAGCTGACGGTGAGAAGTCTTAATATCTCAAATAAAGCTATATTGTTATAACAAGTTGTTTTTTCTTTCTCTGATCGATTTGTCACGTCACTGTGAAATAAACCACGAAAAAACAAATACGCGTTTTAACCGATCCATTCTTCGCATTAATGTCCACAAGGTATTTCTCCGAACTATATATATATATATATATATATATATATACAGAGAGAATAAATTAAACTTATCTTTTCATTGAAATAATATTTACACTAAGCCTTTTCTAGACCCTTTTAATTCTTTAATTCTTTGATATCGTGCATATGAAGTTTAATGAAAGCATCACGAGATCTATTTTAAGACGGCTGAGTTAACAAAAGGTTTCCTAGGGAATCCCTGTTTTTCTCCTTATAAAAATGCTCGTTTCTTCTCTCGTATATACAATTGTTCTGCTGGATCTAACGCTCACTTTCTTTGTTGACTATTTTATGTGAGTCGCGCAACATTTCTAGTTTTAGTCAGTCATGGTTTATATGAATTAAATTCATAATTCTAGAGTAATTCAATAAAAGGGAAGAAATTAATTACTAATAACGACTGATTCATTCTGATGAACACTGTCAACAATAATAATATTACTAAGATATAACAGAAGCAGGAATAATTCAAACCTGCTCCAGGAAACCCCTGTAGATTTCCACAGAATCATATCTTATCGTATCAACATTCAAATACATTTCAAAAAGAATGTATCATGGGAAAAAGCCAAGTACGCTATTTCATCTCCTTGTAAGTTGTTAATTTTTGCGTAAATTTTGCTCCGATTGGTCACCTTTATATAAATAAATGTTACTTTATGAAAGAAAAGAAAATCAATATATCTTCTTACAACTTGGATTATTTAACTACACTTTCCCTTCTACTCTTCAAAAGAAAATATTACTTCATAAAAACATTACAAATTAACTATTCCACTCTGTGACTTCATGAGAAAATTCGTGTTCTTCGATAGCAACAGCAACAATAATTTAAGTGCGTGGTTTTTGTTTATATATATAGAAATAAGTTTTAAAATCTGAAAGTTTGATTTAATTTTTAAAAATAATACTAGGACTTTCATTCGTTTGAAATTTGAGGAACCCCATTTTTTCTTCCTAGCATATGTACGAGTTTAACACTATGTGATACTCTCTTTCTCTGCTGACATTTGCTGTGTGAGTCATGTAACCTTGTTCCTGCTATTTCACCCTGGACATGGATGATAATAATTCAGCAGAAACATTAACATAAAATTCCAAAAATTTATGTGTGGTCTTAATAATTAATTCTAAGTTTAAGGTAAATTCGACCTTTTAATAATAATTTATCTCAATACCATTCTATGACAAAAATGTTAAAAAATAATGTTTTCTTTAAGCTGTTGGTATTTTAATATCCTAGTGGTAATTTTCTTATGTCCATGGCTTTTCGTAGTCAATTTCTGAGTTCAAATCCTAATTATTTAAAATGTAGGGATGTGCTCAAATGCACATTAACTGCATTTGTTACTAAAAGACCCAACGCGGAGTAATGTCAAATTTAAGATATTGAATAACGTATTCATGTGTCATCTTTAAAATTCAAACATGACTCAGTATTATGAGATTTACTACAGAAATTCCTCTCAATGTCCCTGGGCAACTTTAACTCAACTCCAACTACCAATAAGAAATTAAACTTTAAAGTTCTGTGTCTATACATAAATCAAGGTAAGGGTGAAATCTGAACTTGCTTATTATTCAACATCGCAAAAGTCTTGAATCTATCTAAGCTCATTTTGAAACCAAAACATTATATTTAAAGTTTTAGTACTTTGATCCTCTAGTTTATGCCATTCACGTGATGATTCTTAAAACTGATAAACTGCAGTTATTGCGAAATTAAAATAAACATATAATAAAAGAAAATCAAAAGACATTTGCATTTTTCAGTTATTTTTCGTACTGTATACAATACTTTTCTCTAAAAATATTAGCTAAACATATAAATTTTTGATAAGCAATAAAAAAAAAATAATCCATTAATATTATAGTTTTTATAAAAATTAATAGGATCTATACAAGATTCTATATGTCTCTTTATATTCATCATTTCAAATTTACAATTAGATCAGATGTCGTGTACTGACGGTGAGGTTAGAAGGTTGCAAGAATTTATCATTCACATTAAGAAATTTTCAAATTATATATTCCTATATAGAGCTAATCTAAAGATATTTATCAGGAATAATGGAATTAAAATCTCATAGGATGAAGGCGTATTTTTAAGGATCTTAACAAAAATATATAATGGAATATTATGAATCAAAACCATACAAAAAATAATTAACATTTAATAAAATTGAATATAAGTGCAAACATGAATATATATATATATATATATATATATAAACTGTGCTGACAATAAAAATGCAAAATTAAGATGGAGTAGCTATAGAATGATGAAGAATAATGCCCTGCGTTGTAGCGCACGTAGAAGATATAAAGGAATAAATCTACAGAATGCTTAAGTTTTGAGCCATTATTTCTGCTAGGGAAGTAGAAAATTCACACTAGAAAATTTCTTCTAGTCTCAGAGAATGCGAGCAATAGCATAGATTGCCAGGCCTGCGTCAACGGAGGTAGTTACAGTGGACGAAGGATTTTACGAGATGCATAGTGATAAGACTAAGAAGGGCATCTTGGTCCATGTGACAAATTTCAGCTGACACACATCAAGATGCGTCCACAGTACACCGTCTGGGGTGAAGTTGATTGGAAAAAGGAAACAAGCCAAGATTAAGGGCTGCTAGTGTAGCCAGAGTGAAGTTAGCAAGCGTGGACGGACGCATCAGCGAACTAGAAGTGGTGGATCCGGAAGCCACATCTACCTTTATACTGCAGCAAGCTCACGATCATGGATGTTCCTATATCGAATAGAACTGTTTCCCGTCCATTGGTTGCCTGTACGGCTTATTCATGACGTCATTTAAGAAGACGATCATTGATCCCAGAGAACAGACGCCAACTTCTGCAATGGTGGTGGGCTCGAATGATTTGGATTACGGAATGGTACAGAGTAATATATTCAGATGAGTCACACTTCTCCTTCTCCAACAATAGCGTCGCGAACAGGTGTGGAGCCAGTCTCAATTCTAGAATGCTCCAAAACGTGACAAGGTGGCATCATATTTTGGTACCCAATTGTGTACGATTCCAGGTCATCTTTAGTCATCACTATGATTCCAGGTCATCAATATGATGGACTAACAATACGTGCATGATGTGATGTGGACGGTGATACTCACTTACCTACATTGGTGCCAGTGCCCTTTGTCAGCAGAATAACGCCCAACCGCACAGTCCTCAAATCAGCCAACCAACTCTGAAATGTGTGCAGATACTTCCTCTCTACCACTCTATAATGCTCTCTCACCAATTGAACTCATTTGGGAAGTGATTAACCTCCATTTTCAGAACCTGCCACAGCCGCTTTCAGAAGACGAACAATAGAAAATGGCTGACAGGTAATGGATAATCACTCCTCAGGAGAACGCCAACTGTACTTTTATAGTTTCTGTATCTAGACGTGTTCATTCGCATAGTGCCGTACACGGTGGTGCTGCAATCTATTTTCTCCCTCGATATTATGCACAGAATTTCAATATATAGCTTACTTACTGTTCGTTTCTGTCTCTCTGTTTGCTGAGTTTCATCATTTTCTGGTTACTCCTCCTTGGTGTTGTGTTTTTTGGTGTTGTGATTTCTGTGTCGTGTAATATACGAATATATATATATATATATATATGTGTGTGTGTGTGTGATTATGTGCTATTGATAAGTATTTTATGTTACATTATTTTTCAGTTTATTTGTAGAGTAATTTGAAATATTTATTATGTTTACTAATTTCTTTTGCCTTTAGTTGAATTCCTGAATTTCTTATTTTTGATATGTTACCATCTTTTTACGAGTGTAATATAATTTATTGATGTGTGACAGTGTGATCAGTAATTACAAGTAGAAATACACATTATTCAATTTAAATATTGGAAATTAATAGTTGTTTTAATTCCATTTTTCTGTTTCGTTTTCTATCACTTTATTTTATTTGAAATTATTTGGTTATGTTTGTTTTGAATTTTTAGGTTATAGTGTTTTGAACACTTATTCTATTGGACTTTTTAAGTAAATGTTACTTGATTTTTTCCACATTTGCAACATCTCTATCATTATCTTCTAGCCATGTTGAATTGAATTTAAATCAACATTCATTCTGTTTGCTTAATTAAACTAATTGGTGGCACCAAATGATAGTCTTCATTTGTTAGTCATTGATCTTATGTCTAATTCTTATCTCATACTTGTTAGAAATCACTTCTCTCCACAATACGATCAATTTTGCTTGTTGTTTAGAAATAAATGCATTTCTCTCTCAATTCAAAAATCTTAAATAAATAAAATCACAAAAATTTCTACTTTATGTTAATGTTGATGTTATATTTGAACTAAACTTTTGATTGTAAGAAAAACTAGAAATCATTAATAATTTCTTAAATAATTAATAATTTCTTAAATAATTAATAATTTTTGAAATCATTAATAATTTCTAAGCATTCAAAGTATCATGCAAGCATTCCTTTCATCTATTGTCTTTATAAAACTTAAAGCAATTATTTCTCATAGCAAGCGTAAAATTCTTCACTTATATCTGCGTGCTTATTTTAATAATTCCTAGAATAAAATTCCAGAAATTATTGCAATATCTGACACCAATACCATATGTTCATGTTATCAAATGTCATTTGTGAGCGACACTTTCCCATCACGAAAGAAAATTATATATATACATATAATCAGTATACATTTCCTTATTAATAGGGAGTAGCAGAATGTCTTAGGTAATACATCAGCGCAATGTCGAAAACTTGTTATCTCTTCTATACGATGAGTTTGTGGATGGATAATTTAATAAAAGTTAGTATGAAATTTTCTTTAATAGGATTAAATCGAAAGTAAAGTTGAAAACGTTGTTAGTGGAATGCAGTAAATTATAAAGCGTAAAATTTATCGTAAACTCCTCAGGTATAGTAGAAACTTAGATTTAAGAATATTAAAATTATTTTCTTTGATATAGATAGTTTAATGTTTGTGAAGTAATTTAATTTTATTAGAAATATAAATATCTGCATAAACAGGCAAGGGTTAAAAATTTACAGATTTAATTAATATTTTAAAATATACAAAATATTTGATTAATTAAAACAAATGTTGGAGTTGTGATTTAAAGATGATTAATTGTGATAAAACAATATATTTTATTTTTCTTTAAAATAACTTTTATTTATACATGTAATGTAATAAAATAAAGATTCAGAAATTCAAAAGGTGCGTAATGTCTAAACCTATTAAAATGACATTTCCTAAATATATTAAAAACAAAACCTTGATAAATAAAGGTTATTCTAATTAAATATCTAATAACATTTCTCAATTATTAATTTTAAACAAGTAATTATATTCAGAAAATAATTTTTTTATGATATATCAGATTGAAGAGCATTAAAAATTATATCAGTCTTTCAATCTTATATTTGAAATTTAATTAAATGAAAAAATACATATTCCTTGGTTTCATTAATTCCTTAAAAATTAATTCACTTAAGATAAAATTGAAGATAACTATAAATAATTGAAATTTTACTTGTTCAAAAAACTTGCAATTTAGTAAGAAACATGTTTTGAGATTTTTAATATGTATCTAAAATATTTTTCAGCGATTTTATTTCACCAGTACACTTTTCAAATATACATGTAATGTAATAAAATAAAGATTCAGAAATTCAAAAGGTGCGTAATGTCTAAACCTATTAAAATGACATTTCCTAAATATATTAAAAACAAAACCTAAATGCCTAAACCGTGCCTAAATGAAATAAAAACAATAATTTCGTCACATAATTAATTTAAAAAACTACAGTTTAGAAAAGAAGAGAGAAATAATGATGTTTTAAAACTTAATTGTAGCTTTTCTTTAAAGAAATGTTAAATGAATAAACATCTTAATTTTCTAGTTATAAAAAAGCGATGCTTGCAAAAATCTTAAAATTCAATCATACTTGCTAAAATACAAAAAGAAATTTAATTACAAAAGTTTAATTATTTTCGTAAACATCTTATTTCCATTAATAAAATATTTTACTCCAGATTACTTAAACTAGGTATATTTTAAATGTATTATCTTCTATGTGTCTTAAAATTTCAATTCCTCTTTAATGGTTTTATTGATTTAGTTTTTCTTAAATATTACTGTTGAAAACTTTAACTAAAGCTTAACTTTTTTTTAAAATTTTATGCATGATTTTTAATAATCAGACATAGAAAAGATAATATCGTTATTAAATGTATGAATGTAAAATTAAATTATATTTATCGCTACATCATTTTTATTAAATACATAACACGATGCAAGTAGATTTTTCCTTTTTATATAAGGTCAATCTTATCCTTAGATTTCTAGAAGGTTATATATTTTTCGAATCATAAATTAAATACATAAAAGTAAATTTAAATTGTACAGTTACGGTTTAACAATTGCTTTATTTGCATATTATATCCGAAATATTATCAAATAAATCTTCTCAATCTGATACGCAAAAATATATCCTCATAAATCAGCATTTGTCTTCTGCATCTCCTCAATCATATTCAATAGGGTTCAAGGCATAACAAACTTTATTCTACATTAATCCCAAACAATAACATATGATATAACTTACATTGAACTCGGAGATAGACATGATTGCTCTCTCCCTGACCTTCATTGTTTATTGCTGTGCAGCTGTATCTTCCTCTGTGACTTCGATTGACTTTCTGCAGCACTAGTGATTGATTGCTGATGACGATGCCTGCAGATACATTGTTATGCAAATCGTAACCTTCGAATCGCCATCCAGTCTCTGATACCCAAGGATTTGCCCTGATGTTGCATTCAAAGTAAACGTCCATATCTTCCACGATGTTGGAATGACGCAGTTTAGAGCCTAAGCGGAGATTCAGTTGGGGAACATCTGTAAAAGAAGAGCAGAATGCTGTACTTCTTTGAAAAGAGTAATAAAATAGTCCGATATATCAAACATGACAAATACTTTAATATTCCAATATATTTATATGATAGATTGGTTTGTTTTAATTTAAGTCATTGAAGAACTATAGGATGGGATTAAGTGATCCAACTGTCTTATACGGACGAAGATGCAGATAATAGAAGATCCAGAAATTATAATAATAAAAGGACAGTAACAACAAATAGAAATAAAATTAGTTCAACTAACATTAGAGCAAATTTATATTTAAAATATAATTTACATGTTATTATATATCATTTACTTATTAATTCACAGATGAAAGTGTATTTTCATTTAAAGTGACACTAAAGTAACCGAAGCTTTTGGAAATAAGCATTGTAATAATGAATATTGGTTAGATTACCGTTAAAGCTCTTGATAGTATACCTCAGAATCTAAACTCTCTCTTTTTGTATCTTGAGGTCCCCATAGAGTCAATTTCTGCTTGATTTTAAATTTTCCTTTTTATCCTCACCACCATTCCAATTGAATTTGTCTTTTATTGTCCTATTATTCTACGTTAGAGTATTTGGTGGAATCTTGAACGTATGATGAAATCGAATATGAAGTGTGAAGTAGCCGTGAGGTTTGTGACCGTAATCACTGGCTACTATTGTACGTGAACTTACAGGCGAAAAAAAAAAGCTCTGTTATTAATTTTTGCTCTTTCATCACAACCGGTTCAAAATGATTTCACTGTTAATATTTCAAGAAGAACTATTTAATGATTTTAGTAGTTTGATTTAAATAACAATTACAGTTAATAAGCATTTAAGATGAAATCATAACAGTAAGTTCCAGAATGGCAAATAACAATTTCAAACATTTGACAATTTTGAAATCTGTTTTTAAGCTTTTCAAAAGCATTTACACTCTCCAATATCTAATTGATAATCAATTCTAAATATTTAAATATAATTAAAAAGTAATAATCTATTATGAAAGTCTGAATTATTAGTTTTTTATAGTTTAACATATTTGAATTTGGAATTAACACGTCTTTCAGCTCATTAGCGTCTTTAAGCTCAATATAATAAATACTCCCAAAATACATATTTATAACGGAATTTTATAGTGTTAAGGGAATGATTACTAATTTATAATTAATTGTCGCTCTAAAAAGAGTTCGCTTTTTCCAAATCGCATTATTTTTTTTAAAAAAGCTGAATAATAAACTGAACTGTACATTAATTCAAAAAATATCATAGTATTTGAGAAAAACAAGCAAAATTGTAAATGTCTTAAAGTAAAAAGTGATTAAAAGAAATGCAATGAAACAAAAGATTATAAATGAAAAACATTACTAAATCATTTTATAGAATAATCTTACTCCTAAAATAATCTTAGGGGATAATTAAAGTAATATCAACGACAATGAAGAGTTTATCTCAAATATTCGTAGTTTTAGTGAAAGCATTCGCATGATTTGGAATATAGTCTTCTTAGATAATTATTTTTAGAATGTCTTAAAGTTTCTTATTAATGAACTTATTAATTTGCATTGCAATATAGTTACCGCTAAACTAAAATCCACATCAATATCATCCAACGGTAATAAGAATGGTGAAAATTATTACAGGTATTCTACGATACAACTGCACATATGTAATATTCTTTATCAGAAATAGAAATTTAGAAATATATATATATTTATATATATATATGTAATGATTTAACTTTTAATTCAATAATTACCCTAAATAATAAATT
>BMAW01055381.1:49225-63429 GCA_019974015.1 Nephila pilipes
TTTGATATTATGTTACTTTACAAAAGTCGATAGGAATAATGTTACATATATATATATATATATATTAAAAATTCAAGACATATATTATTGCATTTTTATATATCTGGAAAGCATAACTGTAAATCAATCATCTATAATTTTCACATAGAGTATATTTTATATTAAATATACTTATAAACTTTTATGAAATAATTTCAAATGAACAATATTTTCAAATAGATATTTTAGAGTAAAAATAAATTAACTAAAGACTCATTTCTTCTGAAAAATATTTTAAATATATATTGTCTTATTATAGGAATTTTCAAATATTTTATAGGTTGTTATAAAATTCTAAATATATATATTAGAGTTTTAAACAAATTAAAATAAATATATACGCATATTTACTCCCATCTGAATATAATTTAAATATCGAAATAATATGCACATCTAGTTAATCTGATACGATTTCCCATTCTGAACGTCAAGCAATATAACATAACTAAAACAATTTATGATAAAACTTTTGAAATATTTGAAAAAACTTATAATGAACTATACATATGAGTTAAAATAAGTTATAAATATTTGACAATAAAAAAGAATAAATGAATATATGTAAGAAGAAATTTAAAAGTTAAATAGAATGCGAAATGTTACATCGAATTCATATTTAAATGGCACAAAAAGAAAACTTCAACTTCAATAAATCTATTTAATATAATAATTCAAGATAAAAAAATAAAAAAAACGTTTTTAAAAACAACGTCTTCTTATGGTGGCAAAGTTTATTAAAACAAATTACAGAAATATTAGTTAAAACTTGTCGTAAATGTCTAAGCATTGCATTGTTAAACAAGTAAGAAGGATTCCTAAGGTTTCAGAGCTCTAATTTGATGGGAGGTTTGTGAAATACATAAAGTGAATACATAAAAACGTTAAAACTAACTAAAATCAATTAATTCCTCCGGAAAATTAAATGGTTGGAAATCAGTTTAACCCAACCACCCTTGGCGACAAGAATTATTTGGCAGTATTTTGCCAAATGTGGCGACCCTGGTCCGTTTTACGGACTTAACGTTCAGCCAAAAAAAATCGCCAAATTTGGTACCAATTTTTGAAATCGCTCAAAGTGGTTGGGCTAATCTCCGTTTTTAAAGAAAATATTAGTTAAAACTTGTCGCAAATGTCTAAATATTGCATTGTTAGGCGAGTAAGAACGATTCCCAAAGTTTCAGCTAGCTTCATGGGAAGTTGGTTAAATTAACGATCGAAAATTTGATGACACACTGATATACACATTGACAGATATATACCAAGTGAAATACATAAAAAACTTTAAAACTAACTAAAACTAATAAATTCATCCCGTAAAATAAATGGTTGGAATGCAGTTTAGCTAAACCTCCCTTGGCGACAGGAATTATTTGGCGGTATTTTGCCAAATGTGGCTAACCTGGTCCGCTTCGTGGACTTAACATTCAGCCAAAAAAAATCGCCAAGTTTGGCATGTTTTGAAATCGTACCAAGTTGTTGGGCTGTGACATTGGGCTATTCGTGGTTTCTCTTCACTAACCTTGGGGACTTTTAATTAAGATTGATAGCTTTTGCTAAACAACCTTTGCCCAACCGAAAATGAAACGCGAATATGTAGATAGAAAGCAGGTAGAAGTGAAGCGGGAGAGTTAGAAAATATATAAGCTCCGACTGAAAGTCACGACAGAGAAGTTGAATGAGGAGTTGAAAGAGACTGAAAGAGTGGTTGAAGTAGGTGATTGGAGTAAAAGCGGAGTGATTCAAGAGATTCAGTTATTCCAGTGTGCAACAATTGATCCAGAGTCTGAATTGCAGTCGAGGAAGGCTTAGTGGTAAGAGTCTGTTAGATTATTATTGAAGGGTTGAATTAGGGTTGTAAAAACCTTGCCCGGGAGAGCATTAATAATTGTTGTTATATTAACTAGAAGTTAGTAAATACCGTAATTATTGTTCTAGTGCCTCTTTGATTGACTAATTCAGTGTAAGTGCTTAATAATTGAGTATGGCACAAGAGTCAGCCCGGAAAGGACAGGCGTCACAGGGATAAACTATATTATTAAAAATTATGCTGAAATACGTTAAAACTTATCACAAATGCTTAAATATTGCATTGTTAGGCGAGTAAGAACGATTTCCGAGAATTCAAGTTCGATAAATTAACGTTCGAAAATTTGATGACACACTGATACACACACAGACACAGACCAAGTGAAATACATAAAATCGTTGTAATATAATACATGTTCGTATATGTCATTGCAAATACGTAAGTAATGAAAAAAAAGAGATTATTAAAAACAACATATACTAGACTTTCTATTACTAATGTTTGTACTTATGGGTGATCACTCGTTGAAAATACAATTTGTAAATCCTTATAAATAATCATCAATATTTATGAGTCAGTAAAACTAAAATGTATAATAGGCAGAAAACAAAGACGAATTAAAATGTATTGTACCGAAACTTTGTTTAAAGATATTTTATTTCTGATTAATTTTATAAAATTAACTATTAAACAAATTAATATTATTAAAATTACTAAGCAAATAAAAATATCATAATTAATCAACATATTTAGACAATTTGTAATAGCCTTTCAGTCGTTTATTTTATACCATATAGTAAAATTATACACACATATATATATATACATACACGCATGTATTTCTCTCTCTCTCTCTATATATATATGTGTGTATATATATATATACATATACATACATATATATATACATGTAAGTGGATTCCATTCACCTCTACAAAGTATTATATGTTTGACAATATATATATATATATATATATATATACATAAACCAACTTAAAATATTTATATGTGTATATATGCGTGTTACACGCACAATTATAAATGCAAATATATTAATGAACTTTGAGATTGCAGTAACATCGAGCAAAATATATATATATATGGATAGCACATTGTAAAGAATATCATTTTTGCTCAAGGGATTCATAAGAAATGTTTTCTGAATTGATTACGTCCACGCGATGTGAATTAAGATACATTTACATTCCGTGACATTGAAAGTGCAACACTAAGAAGGATTGGTTTGGAAGTGATGTAACTCGGCATGTGGAGAAAAACAGCAACAAACAATTACTGAGCTATATTTTGAAATTCCATGGATAATACAGAGCGAGAACTGCATCAATTTGTGTGCGTCAGCACACTACCGTGGACAGGGATACGCGAAGCAACATGTCTAGGTTTAGAGACAGTAAGTGTACGAATGGCATCCTCCTGAAGAATGGTTTTCCGTATCCTGTCAACCATTTGCTACAGATTGTCTTCTGAAAGCGGTTGTGGCAAAGAATGAAAATGAATTCCAATCTCCTCCCAAATGTATTCAATTGCAGAGACCAGGACAGAACTGTGGCCAGGAATGTATCTGTACACATTGTATAGCACGTCTGCTGATGTGAGCAATGAGTGGTTGGAGGTTATTCTGCTTACAAAGGGCATTGGGCACTGATGTAGGTAAGGGAGTATCACCGTCCACATCATATCATGCACGTATCATTGGTACTAATATGAACTAGAGGGCATCTGGAATCGTACGCAACTTAGTCCCAAGCCATGATGATACCTTGTCACGTGGTGGGGCATTCCAGAATTGCTGCTCGATTGGATCTGTCTGCAGGTCGGCTCCATACCTGTACACGACATTAATATTTGAGAAGCAGAAGTGTAATTCATCTGAGAATATGCACGCTGTACCATTCCGTCATCCACATTGTTCGAGCCTGGTAACATTGCAGACGTTGGCGTCTATTCTGTAGGGTCAATGACCATCTTCTCAATTCACATCACGAATAAGGGGTATTAGCAACCAATCTACAGGAAATGGTTGTGGTCGATATAGGAATATCCATGATATCGTGAACATGCTGCAGTATGTAGGTAGATGGGGCTTCCAAATCCGTCACCATTTGTCGGCTGATACGTCGATCCTCGCGTACTGACGTCCCTCTGGTTGCATCAGCACTTCTCAAACTTACTGTATTTCCTTGTTGCAATTATTTGTTCTACAGCTGGTGAACTGTTGATGTGTCTTAGTGTGTGTCAGCTGAGATTTGCATAACCTGCTCATCTCAGTCCCATCACCATGCTCCTCTTAAATTCGCTTTACAACTGGAACTGCTTCCATTAAAACGGCCCTGCATTCTTTAGTATTACATGCGACCTTGCAGTCAAGATTAAATTTTCTTCTTTGATTTCCCTACCAGACATAAAGAGACGAAAATTGAATATTCCGTAGGCTTCTCCCTTATATCTTCTTGAATATACACTTGAGTTCTGCGCATTTCAGATCATTCGCATTCCTCGGTGATGTTTGTCTGTCCTGAAATTTGGATAATTTTCTGGTCACTCTTTCTTGGTGTTGCACTTTAAGTGTTGCGTATTGTAATTTATTGAATTACCTTCACAATAATCACCACAGTAATTGAATGATTATTTTCAGTGACCTTGACCACTATCGTCTGTGTAGAGTATTCAGTGTAATTCAATCAGCAACACTGCATCACATAACAAAAACTATCTATGTCAGATGTATGAAACATGTCCATGAGAAATGTGTAGCAAAATTTGGTTGCAGAGCAGAAGAATGGCTTCAGTGCCTGGCTTACCAATACACGTTAGATTTCAAAGTCTCTGCTGGACTCTAGATTACAGGAAAAACAATTCATATGCAAATGAGTCAGGATTCTAGATGGTAAGATTTAATGCAGGTTTCCAATATTCTGTTGACCACACTATGTAAAGGACCCAGAATGTCAACAAAAAAAACTTGAAAGCTAGTAGTGGCTTCGAAATGAAATTGGCTGTGTTTACTAATAGATTATATGGGCTTGACCTCTTGTGAGACTGAAATAATCACTCACTGAAAATGGTTATGTTTAGTTCCTTGATGATCATTTGTAGCAATTTATGGACTCCATGTATTCAAACAAAAATGGAATACTCCAAGATGAAAATGCGCTGTATTACAGGGACAAATTATTCCACGATTAATTTTATAAATGTTCTAGACATTTCCAACGAATAATTATACATGAATAACAAAGCCTACATCTAGAATTGATGTAAATTACAGTTCAAATACTACATCCTGCCCTGGCAATACTTTCAAAATTGCGACGGTTTGAAAATTGCGTTTTTGAATATTTCTCCAGGTACTTTCTTTTTGAATAAAGGCCACATTTGGTTTCTGCTTTTGTCCGGAAAAAAATGTGAACCCACAAGATATCAGAAGTTATTCTATGATTTTTGGTATTTCAATTTATATTTTCCATTGGAATATTGCGGCTTCAGTAAGTTTACGGTCATAACTATTGTTTTACTGACCTCGTTGTTCTAATAGAGTTGAGAGTTATAGTCTTGTTTCTACTAAGGACCCATCGAGTAATTGGCGAGATGCTCATTAAAACTCTTAAGGAACAAAGTACTCACGTTGGCGTAGAGGAAATTCTTAGAATGTTGTCCTCATCACTTGATTATGTTAAACATTTACGAGTTCCATTTTTTTAGTGCTGGAGTTATATTTTAGAATGATATTTTTAACAGAGTAAAAACTGAGACAATATTTTAGCTTGTTAATCTTTGAAACCGATATGTGCTGTAATATATAAGGAATTTATAGTAAAATATTCTATATTCTTAAAAAAAATACTATTTCATTTATGCGAATGAAATGTCACAAATATCAGGAAATGGGAATTAAAACTGAAAAATAAATATATAAGTAATGCAAAGTATTAAAATAATACCAGGTTGAATTTTATTGGTGAAAAAATGAAAAAAATTGAAATAGTATAGTTTTATAAAGTTCTTATAAAGTTTGTTAATTTTAATAAATATCGTATTTTTTACTTTTCTTTTCATAAGTCATTTTCGGAAATTAAAACCAAAAGAGATAAGATTAGCAAAAATAACCTGGTATCCTTCAGTTAGCGTTAGAAACCATTAAGACTTCAAAATTCAAAAAAAGTCTCACAATCAAAGAATTAATTCTAATAGGCAATATTTTAGCTAGACCTCAATTAAAGTTTAATTATCATAGTTTGTCAATATCTGCCCTAATCGATATATCCTTTTCTTAAGAAATGCTTATGTTATTTGTATGTTACACATGAAACTATTTTTCTAAATATCCATTACATAGGCGAAATTTTCATTAGAAATTAATTTAGAGAGTTATATAGATGTCTGCTGTTTTAGCATACTTAAAAAACGATAGAAGAATTGCATAAAAAGTTTCAAAACATAAATAACTTAGAGGCTAAAATATCTAAAAAATTCATTCTAGCATGAATTATTTTTGCATTAAAAATAATTCATTCTAGTATGAATTATGTTAGCATTAAAAATAAGAACAATACTTCTAATACTTGAACTGCAGATAATAAGGATATTTATATTTACAATTGGGTTTAATTTTAGATTAGTTTTTATTAAAGTCGCACTAGAAGAAAAACGAGGACTATTGGCGACGGACCTCGTAATTTTGAATCATGGTCAAGTGACGAGGACGACACCTGAGTTGGCATTTCCTCTCCTAACTTCCACACCATGCCAACAGGAGGACTTTGGGCCCCAACAGATTTAACGTGCATCAGCCCCGGCTACACGACGGGTCTTTAGCGACCAAGGATGGATCTCGCGACTGAACGAAAACCGTCCACCACGAATCCGAAGCCATGACCACTATACTACCGTGGCCTTTATAATTGCGAAAATAGTAAATATCATAATAAATCCCATTCCTCTTTCGCAAATAAGCGACGTTCTAATTAAACACAATGAAAAAAAGATGACTCATTAGATTCCAAAGAAAATGCAGATAAAATTTTAATAACGAAGTAAACGAAAAAATAAAAGAAAGCTGCCAATTTTAAATTAAGACTTAATTTGCAAAAATATTTTTGTCTTGAATGTCAGGGTTCATAAGTTTTCTTAAACATCGAGTGAAGGAAGTTTAAAAAGTATCTGTTTTTGAAGACAGATGGCATTCCTAAGGCTAGTTGTAGATATGAATGTGTTGTCCTCTATTAAGTGGTAAGCAAATTGCATAAAAACGGCTCATAGATTATTTTTAGGATCTCATATATTCATTGTCGAAGGCAACCAAATAAAACTTGGATTGATGTCACGAGTAATTTCGTCGTTATTTTGCATTAAGTTGACCTCATTTATGAGACAGGGAATCAACATTATACACCAGAAACAAAGAAACACTCAAAACAATAGGTTGCTTCTGGTGAAACTACTTCAAAGAAGACGAAAACAATCAGTTTCACCAAAAATTGATGTCATCATTTTTTTTGTGATGCAAAAGATATATTTAATAACCCCTTAGGAAAAAGAATAGCAATCCATTGTGAATACTACTTCAAGTTACTACTATTCTTACTGTGCTATTCCTAACCCCCCATTCCTAATACTCCATTCCTAACTAGCATTTTTTTCCCGCTACTCTCGTATAACAAGAAAATTATTAATTATTATGTTTCTATAAGCATTTTAGTGCTATTCATCCTAAATATGAAACAAGTAAATAGTAAATAATTTGAAAATTTCCATCAATTTTATCCTTGACAGGAATGCTTTATATATATATATATATATATATGATTTCAAGTTAATCGGAGAAACATATATTTCAAATTTATCAAGTTCTTGTATCTCTATTATGTTGTTAAAGGAGCAGGAAAGGTATAATTCTTAATGTGTGCATACATGCTACTCAGATAAATTTTTATACTTCACAATTTTCAGTCAACTTGATACATAAGTATTCTAGAACAGAGACAGATTATTGGAAACAAAACAATGACTCTAGCTATAATCCGACACGGTTCTCCGTGTTATTTTAAAAGTAAAGCAGATGGAGGGAGGAAATAAAAGTAAATAAAAGTAAGACGTGACAAATCATGTCGATTTTTCATTTTATAACTAACTCTCCAATGGTGGAACCAGGAAAAGAGCTGCGGGGGAATTTTAAGACCCTACTATTACGTATCGTTTTATAGCCAATATCAACTTTTCTGTTACTCAGATAACGGCTGGAGTTCAGTAATTGTTGTGCGATATCACGATAAAAATTTATCGAAACTCTCGACTTGTCCCATAAAGAACAGAAGAGAGAAGTGCATTTCGATTTATCACGGACTTATATCCTAAGGGGACTGATAAAAAAAGAGAAATCTTTTAAAGTTTAATATAAATTCCAGTTGCATTCCCAAATCGCTATTTCATGATGACTTTTGTGGGCGATTAAAAATTCTCCAAATGAGAATGAAATAGAAGAGAACTTCAAGGACTTAGAGAGAGGATGGCTCCTGTGAGTGGCAAATTGATTACGAGGCACAGTGTCTTTCCAGTCATTGCTTATCGGGGTCGTGTTATTGCTGCGGAGGCATAAAATTAAAGTTATTTGCACAAGGTTGGTTTGATAATTAATACTAATTTCATAGCGTCTGGGTTATGTTTGTTTTTCAGAAGTGTTTCTTTTATAAATATTCGAGGTAGAATATTTAATTAAGTGTTTGGTTTTATGGAAATCAGCGTTATCTAATTTACTTAAAAGAGCGAAGGACCTGCAGGGATTTTTGTAAAATAATTAATAAGCAGTTGAATAATCTAGATAATAAATTTCAAGTCAAGAGGGAAATAATATTAAGCTGCTCTTAACTTTGTAACGTTTTTTGTGCCATGATTTTAAATATTAATGAATCAAATTTGAGACTGAAGCTTGTGTTTACTTATTCAGAGAATGTTTCTGTCCATAATTACTTACTTATCAAGTGTAAATATTTCAATATGCCATTGTAAGTAGGTTTCCAAGAAAATTTTAAAATAGCATCGAAAAATTATCTATACGTGAAAACTGATTGTAATGCAGTTCATTTAGAGTTTTGTACATAAGAATAACAAATGATGGATATTTTTTGCCAGCTGCTAATAATTTATGATGTTTTACACAAGAGTTCAAATAAACCATAAGAGATATTATTCATACTGCTATGGTTCTAAAGGTAAACAAATAGCAAAAAAATAGTACTGCTACATAAATAGAAATTTTTTGAGGAACAACTGGACTTTCTTTAATAGGTCATTGTGAATATAGACAGATTAGTGGAACAGATGAAAACAAGAAACAGAACCATCACATCGGGAATTTCCGTTAACTGCTTAAATTCTGAACTGATGCAAGATATGTATTACTGAAAGAACTTTTAAAACCATCTACACTGCTTACATCGCCTAAAATACAAAAGGAAGTAATAAATGTTTGCAACGATATAATTTTTGGAAAAAAAATTATTGAAAAAGTGAATTCAAGCAAATGTTTTATCTTTCTTTTATAGTGGTAAGAACTACAGATATTACTTTTAAAAAGCAAGTCTCTTCATGTGTAAGATTTGTAAAAAATGACAATAACAAGTCCTTACTAATTGAAAATTTCTTAAAATTTGTGCCAACAATTTTAGCACATGAGGAAGATATAACAAACACAATTTTGAAACTTTTAGAATCATTAGGGTAAATTTAAAATACATCAGAAGCCAAGGATATTATGATGCTGTATTTAGAGTCTTAAGTATTCAATGACTCTTAGAAATCAAAGTTCCAATCAGGACAATATGAACACTGCTGTTCTCATTCTCTAAGTTTTGCTATTTAAGAGGCGTGACAAATTATTGATATTCGTAATTGTTTCGATGTCGTTAATGAATAGGTTTAACTCATGAATATGAAAAAAGAAAGTGTTTTGCAGGATAGTATATTAGATGTGTGATCTTCTTCCATGATAGAATTATTGAAAAAGCAGGTCCTACACATTTGATAGAGAAATATTAATCTATTATTGATATAAAGAATGACTCCAGCCTTTTATTTATGATCTTGAATTAATTAGAAATTAGCATGATAAGGATTTATCTGATGGGATTTACATTCTTTTAAATTCAATGAGAAATTCCAATTTTTTCATTCTTTAATTTCAATTGAGAAAATTTATTTTACCCTGGTTGTACCCGTCTATAATTAAAGCACAGATTCTCATTGTTGCAATTCAACAGCACACCATTATAATAAAATAAAGAAATAATTCACAGTCAATCAGAGGCAGTTTTCTATTCTATATTCTTAAAATCCGAACCTGTTTAAACTGATATGAATAAAACTTTTCATTTTGTTACAAATGCACCTTTTCATCTATATTTTAAATTGTCATCATTTTTCACTCATAATATGATTTTTATAAATTTTTCAACCTTATGGATTCCACCTATTCAGTTACGTAGGAATGTTTTTCTCGTGGTTTCTTTATTGTTTGTTCTTAATTGAATTTTATGTTTATACTTCTTATAACATGATAAAAATATACCAATACTTGAACAGTTTCAAGTAGGAGAAATAAGATTGATATAATGTATTCTTCAGGTTTTACTAAGTGGCAATTCTAAAATAAAGAAATATCTTTGTTCATGATAATAGAGATATGCATCCCTCAAAATTAATTTCTGAATACACAACTGATCACATATGAATTCCCTATCCAATCCTTGGAATTCTTGGAGAGCTGTAATTAAGTTGGTGTCATTTTGACAAAATAATTTTATGAGAGATTAGCTTTTTTTTAAAGTTAAAATTTTTGGCAAAATGTAGAGTTTTTACGCTTTCAAGCAATATAGTTTTTCAGAATGAAAAGAATCACAAATATTAAATACCTCTTTTGAAATGTGATATTTTCTTCAGTGCATTAGTGTAATTAAAAAAAAGAAACTGCAAAGATATATTCATTTTTGCTTCAGAAATCAAATACCCAAAAGTCTAGCATATTTCATAAAATGCTACAGTATTTGAGTAAAATATTTTATTTTAAACCTTCAAGCGCACAAACATCTGCGCACGCCGGAGTGAAGATTAGTCACATCAATCGACATAAGCAGTTCTGAATGGTTTCTTGCATTCCATGTATGGAAAACATTATTAACGAATAAAGAGAACGGATGATGACACGAAGATGTCAAATGGGCATGTTTGTCAGAGGAAAAATATTTGGAATGTTCTAAGCCGGACAATTATAAACCGAATTATCTAGAATTCTTCTATATAATCTTACAAAGATGTTTCAAGGGGGTGAAATGTTAACCGGCGATGTGTGAGTTCCAGATCACCAAGAACCACAACCGTTGACCAAGACCGATATTTGGCAAACATTGCTCAACTTCAGATGGATAGTTGTACCAAAAAGCTTAATTCAACGCTTGTAGCTGCCTCGGATTTGGAGGTTCCCGACAAAATGTTGACAGGAGACTCAATTAGGTTGGTTTTTGTGCCAATTGATCAGTAGTTTGAATTCCCTTCACGTATACGCATAAGCGTGTTCATTTAAACTGGATTTTAAGACATTACATTCTTAAAGGCTATCAATATCGCGACAGCGTAGATCTCTTTTCAATCCAGAAAAAAGTTAAGGAGCGACTTAGCTTTTCTTGATTGGAATACATTGTGTAGATAAGAGTCATGCTGCATGGCCGAACAAATCTAAATATCCTTCAGATGGGATCATATTTATGGATGATAACGAGCCATGTTGCCGTGACAACCTGATAAACTATTTCCTTACAACGCAAATATCCAAAGCATGCCGTGACCTGCTCACTCACCATCTGAGAATCATTTTGAACATCTATAGGACACAACTAGCTACCCTTTTTCTAGGACCGAAGCTTCGTCAGAACTCGGGACGTTTGGAACTATTTGAGCGCACAACTCAACCATGAAACAGAAAGTACGGGAAGTCGTTGTGCAGTGTGTCAAAAGTTTACCGCGCACCTTTTTAAACTGCAGCCTCACCGTTTAGTTTATTTTTTCCCACTAAAGTGCTTTTTCTCACTAAAAAACTTCTCTTATCACAAGTTTTCTTTCAAACTTTTTTGTTTGGATAATAAAAAGGCTTATTTTTGTTTTTCATATTATTTTAATTTTTTTATAACCATTTTAATCTAACTTTAGTCGTTTACCAACATTTCTTCTTAAAGTTCTTTCATTATTGTCGTAATTGCAAAATATGCTTATCTCTTGAACAACAGTTAGAACTTTGGATTTGGTCCCTTGTCCGTAAGGTGCCTCAGAAATTGAACAATACCATGAGTGATTCAAAACTATTATTTTGCTTGAGTGTTTCGCTTAATCTTTTTCGATCCAAAGCCTCAAATTGAGAAGTTTGAATCCACGTAATAACCATCTTCCTTGAATGAACAAATTCTGAAAATTTCAAATGCATAAATTAAAAATTGTTTCTAACTTAAATTCCTTCTCAGATTTGAGCATTCAACGTGAACAATATGTTGTTATTCGTATTATCTTGGAAACGGACGAGTGTCTTTAAAAAATCCCAAAGAATGTATCGCTAATTATTTTCATTGAAAAGGAAAAAATTCCACAATTCTATAAATTGCAAGTTTTTTCAAGTTGTTTCTTTCGATATTGAAAGTAATTATTTTCGTTGTATCTCACCGTTTTATTATTTTATAACAATTTTACTCACGCATATCACGTTTTCCGCTTTCCGACTTAGATTTCCTTCCTTATTCACATAATTAACAACGATGCTTTAGTGTATATGAACTTACAAACACATACACACACACATATATATATATACAGTAGTGGTCAAAATTGTGGACACTTTTGGAAATGTTTAAGTTATTTTTAAAACTTGCATGCTTATAGGAAATGTTACGTTTCACAAATTCCTAAGTCGTATAAATCATTTTTTTTTTGAGAATTTAATACTGTATTTAATTCAAAAATCAAAATTCAAATATTTGTAATACGAAAAAGTTAATATGCAATAATTATTGATATTCATTAGAAACTAATGATTGCAATGAGTTATCAGTACTTAAAAAGGATATCCTTTATTTCTTATAAAATTCGCTTGGGTGTTTTATTGCGCTGACGATAGTTTTAAGCTCTATCTTCGTTATTACATAATACCAGGAAACTATAATAGCTTCAATTAGTTCCCCTTTATTTGATGGGTGCGTTATTCAAACAAGAGTTTTCAAACGGTGCCACATGTTTTCGATAAGATTCAAATCAGTACTTTTTCTTGGTCAGAACAACAATTTAACGTATTTGTACGAAACCATTCTTTGGATAATTTTACCTAGTGGCAGGGAGCAGAATCCTACTGAAAAATAAATGAAACATTACTGGAAAACTGATCCCTAAGGGAAGGTAGAAGTTTTGGTTCCAAAATAGAGTCTGTATTTTATGGGATTCAGCGTCCTATTGATGACATGAAGGTCATCTATACCATCTGCTGACATACATGACCAATTTATAACATTAATTGGGTTCTTCATAGTTGTATGACTGCAGTAAGAATGCATCTCTTCTCCTATTCCACGTCTTGCATATTTTCGTCCATTACCACTGAATAACGATATCTAGTTAATCGATATTCTTAAATCTCTTTCTAGATGTCCTTCATAATCTTTTATTTAATGTCATTGCTTTTTTGATTAAATATTAAAATTTTTACAACTTGTAATTGTACTTATAATTTGTACTTGTAATTTGATTACATAAGAAATAGTCTTCCCCTTCTACATAAAAAAGCACAATAATGACTCATTCCAATCGTAAACATGACGTCAGCTTCTGCTGGCATCAAGTATATAGTTGGAACAAGTCATTTGATTAGTTCTCAAGCAATTGTGGACAATTGATTAGTTTTCAGAAGATGAACAGTGATTAATCACGAAAGTTATACATTACTCGCCATTTAAAACTGCGTTTGTTTCCTTGATTAAAGTTCATATAACATTTTTTTTTTAAATTGAAAATAATTGAATGTTGTTTTAATGCAAATATTTGAATTGAATTCATTAAAAATTCTCTTTAAAATTATGTACACGACTTTCCATTTTGTGAAACGTAACATTTTTTATAAGGATACAAACTTAAAAGAAAAAAACACAAAAATTTCCAAAAGTTTCCACAATTTCGGAATTTTGGCCGCCACTGTATATATGCATATATATTTATATATATATATATGTATATATGTGTACGTATATATAATTATATATATATATATATACACACATATATATATATACATACACATATATATATATATATA
>BMAW01055385.1:0-40438 GCA_019974015.1 Nephila pilipes
TTTTTTTTTTTTTTTTTTTTTGACTAGACTACAGTGGAAACAAATGTTTGGCTCTTGCGCCGCAAACCTAACTATCACTCACTCATGTTTTGGGCTCTGCTTTAATTTTTTATACAAACGTACACATACAAAGATGTGTCAATGAATGAAAAGTCTTTGGTGTGATTTTAATACGGTTTCAGTATTATTAATTAAAGTTTTTCGTTTATTAAAAGTTTGTTTTCATGGGTATATATAGTTTTGCTCGTCATTTATTGGTAAGTGTTCATTATACGAGGGTGTTCATACAGTATCCGTGTTAGGAATTTGAAGAGGGTATTAAAAAGGGGAGGTTGGAATAAAGTAACGCATTATAGTTTTGCCCATTGATCGGTTTTCCTTTTTCTGAGAATTCCATGAGAATGCTGCTTTTCGCATCCTAAACATCGTTGTCATAGCTGTTACAGTAAATGAGACCGTCTTCACCTTCTTTAGAGAAGATTCACTAGAAGCAATCCCTTGTTTCAATTTATTTGCTTACCTGAAAATGATGCAAATCATTTGCAGATAAGCAAAAGCCTCTCCTCTAAGCATAAGCCTCTTCGATGCAAATTAAATTTGAAATACATTTTTCACAATTGATGTAAAATGTTGAATTTGTTTTATTTTGATTTATTTTGCTAAAATTTATAAACATTTTTTTTTAAATTTACAAATTTTTATTTTTTTTTTTTTTTTTTGAATTTATTTGTTCATTTTATCTCTTATTTAAAGACGCAAATATTATGAAATTAGTTTCACTGAAATACTTCACAGTACTTTTCAATAGAAAATTAATTTAACGTAACTTTAAAATTAATCGTTTATCTTTATATAAAGGACTCGGCTTTTGATAGCTTATTTTGGAATCAGGAACAAAAATTGTTCAACTTTTGTTCATTTTCTGTCACAACTCTTCAAACATTTAGTTTCGTTGCTGCTTAAACATAGTATGTAAATTATTTCTATGTTATATATTGTCATTTAATATTAATGCCTAATGCTCCTCAGAATTGAGCATTATCAAAATTTTCAAATTTACATAACGTAATAGGGGAATAAATATCAATACTATAGTTTAAATTTGTTATAAATATTTCAAAGGTATTATTTTAAATTTTGATATTAATTATATACATAAGCATTAATTAAAGAAAAAAAATCACTCATTCAAATCTGTATAAATAGCGAATGATCCGCACAAAGTATGGAACGAGCATATCAAAGAAGAGGATTTAAGAAAGAAATATGCCGAGGCTATGCTGAAACTGGCTACTGAAGTCTGGGATGGAAAGGAATGTCGGATAGAATGGAGTTACAAGACTTGCATGTAAGTTTGGTTTATGAACTAGTTTGTTTTTTGATAAACACATCTTATTAAAGATTCGTGACTACATTTCAGTCAATTGCCATTTACATATCAGTAGAATTTGTCTGTATCCAAACAAGTTTCGTTTCTCGATATTTCAGTTAGATACTTCAGAAGATAAATTACAAGTTTGGTGTCTAAAGTTGTTTACTGAAGAGTAGAGCCCGCGAGTTACACACTTTTTATGAAGAAGATTCCCATGTACAGTGAAAACACACATATATTATAACACCATATTACTTGTGCTCATATTCTACATCCCCTTCGGCATCTCCTACACAATTTCTAGTGATTATCTTCTCGTTCAAAGTCAGTGATCACGTGATTTTTTTTCTTGTATTCCATCAGCAATCTTGTGATGCCAACTATGCAATTCCAGTCAATTTACTGAAATAACTTTGTGTATGAGTGAATGATTTATTGATTATTCATTAATATCACCCTTAAAAGTAACACAGGAGTTGTTGGCGACGTGTCTTGTAATTTTGAACCTCGTCAATTAGCGAGGACGACGTTCAGCTGGCACCTCCTCTCCTGACTTACGATCCCAACGTTATGATTTTGAACCTCGACAGATTAAACATTCATTAGTGCATGTAGGCGAGAGAGAGAGAAAGCTATTCAAAAGCTCTACACAATTGCAGTAACATTATTATATATATATTAGAATATTGCATATTTTGAACTATTCTTTTGATTAATGAATTTCTTATCTTCTCTATAAGTAAATTTTATTAAAATATTTTCTTTTTCCCCCCTCGAATATGTGAAAAATATTCATGATATTATTTCTTTGTAGAGAATATTTCTTCTGTGGCGGCATGGAAAGATTTCTAACGAGAGAGGAGAAAATCCGAGAGTTAGAATCTCTTTCTCCTCCCTCAAGGAAGAAAAAGATACAAGAACTTGAATCTTTAAAGAAGAAAAAAATAACTGGGTATGAGAATTTTTATTCAGATATTTTCGTAAAGAGGTTGGGTTATAAGGGAAGTTATAATCTGAAAATAGACGCAATGATTTTATGTATTTGAAATTTAATTTGGAAATTTAATTTAATTTAATAATGTATTTGAAATTTAATTAAATTTAATTTTAATTTTGGTTATGAAGTTCGTTTGTTATCACTTTTGCGTGAAATATCAGAATAAAATTTCATTTATAATTTTTTGGGAAAGGCTATTGATAATTTAAACATTAGCAGCCAAATAATAAACGTTAAAAATCCCTTTTTAATCTGTGAATTTTGAGTTTAATTTTTTTTAAACCAAACTATGTGAATTATGTTATGGATATTAATTTGAGAAATTAAAAACTGGATTGGGTTTCAAAATACTTGCTTCCAGTTACTTAAAAATTCCTTTTACTTTCTCATCTTTCCGGATTACAACAGGACCAAATTAGTAGCATTTTTCTAAAATGAAGCATATTAATTTTCATATTTCATGTTTTTATATCCTTCATTTAATTCTTTCTAATTTGTTTTTAATGTTACATAAAATTAGTTTTACAAGTTAACTGAGAAAGTTAAAAATGTTTTGGCTTAAGTATGCGAAGTGTGCATATAAGTATTTAAAAAGTGCATTGTTTTTTGTTTTTCAAAGGAAAAATTAATCATGTCGGGTCATATGACTGGATTCCATCATAACGGTTATCAATTTTTGAAAGGCCTCTACATTTAAACAATTATTTTTCAGATTGAAGATTATTTACTATTTTTAAACTGAGTTTTATATTTTGGGATTCCGATATCCATCAAAAGCCCCGGTTGTTAAATTTCTATTATCATAGCTTTTAGTAAAAATCGACTTGCATTTGCTGTTAAAATCTTTTAACAAAAATTATTTCTTTATTAAAATATCGCATTGATTAATTCGCCTGTATTTATTATCCTGTATGATTTATGCTAAAATACTCATCAAAATTATCATCGTGACTTCTAAAACTGATATGATTTATGGTAATCCTTGAAAACTCTAAAATAGTAATTTTTCAAGCATTCTATTTATTTGTTGCATAACTTCAAAATGGAACTTTTGCAAGCAACATGTAACTTTCAACTAACTTTTAGGTTGTAACAGCAACTGTAGAGGAAATGATTGATTGATAGTCTGTATTCAGTTATTGGGAATTCTAGAAAACAATATTTTAATTAAGAGTAAACATTGTTTTTTTTTATGATTCCTTTCAGATTAAAGGAACTATTTATTTCCCGTGTTTGAATCATTTTTCAACCGAGCATCTTCATGGTCTCTAATATTTTGGTAGAATTTAAATTCTATGCTTAATTATATTCTGATAAGTGTTATAAGAATAATTTATTATTATTTTTTTATTTTTGCTGATTAAACCCTAACGGTCTTTATGGAAGCTCCAAAACTAAGTAATTTATAATGACTGATATTATTTTTTTAATATGTATGAGTTTCTAGTTTGTGCATAAACTGCTTGGATTTTTATCTTTTATTTACATTTTTTTTGTAATTTCATCATTACTTTGTCATAATATCTGTACAATTTCTTCTGTTGTGATATATGTATAGTATTCTTTCAGGTTTTCGAATACTGCAGTCCTGATAAAAAAGAACTATTTAAATATGAATGAGAAGTTAAGACTATTGGATATTGGTAGCTGCTATAACCCATTTTCAAAATTCTCAGAATTTTCTTGCATAGCTATTGATTTAACCCCTGCTACTGAGGTAAAGATGTATAAAGACTTAATTCTTCTCTTTCATGTAATTAACTGATCTAAAACTTTTATTCGTCCTTTAGAAAATATTAAACATGGGAAAAAATTACTACATAGATATCTTTAGTTTTTCAAATAGAATTAGTTGATATAATTACTGATATACATTTTTTTAAAGTTGTGTTTTAAACATTCAAATAAGGATGAAGTAAAAACTTGTATATTCATTCAAATCGAGTTTATTTTAAAAATTCAAGACTGTATTGTACAATTTGCATAATGGAGGGTGGAGGGGAAATCGCTTTTTAAATTCAATGCAATGTCGAATTTGAAAGTCATTTATTGCTATGTAACAGTTCATAGCATTTGATGTAATGATTCTTGCCTGATAAACATAGATAAATGATTGACTGACTGTATTAATTAATATTTAAAGGATATTTAAAGTCTATAATTTTAATAGTAACTCAAAAATTGAAATTTACTGATCGAAATTCGAGAACTAAAATTTTAAGTAATGATATTTCGATGTAGTTATGTCTTACCTGAATATCAAACCTAATCATGTTCTGATAACTATTGGAATGTATTTTTTCTACACAGCCTTTAAAATAAATTACATTGTTGTCTTTAATTTGCATAACTTCAATTTTAAATTTGAACAAACACTGAAGCAAAATAATTCAATATAAAGCATTTTAACTAGATTTCCATTTTTGCTTAATGGTAAGTATACATTATAGTTATTTAGGTTTCTTTTACCTATTATGTAGAGAATAGAAGAATATTCACAAGAAAATATTTAAATTTTGTATCCTTAATAATAATGTAAATTTTTATAGTACCATACTTCAAACAGACAATAGATGTATATAGAAAAAGTTTGATAAGATAAAGTATTGGCAATGTGTTACAAAAAAAAAAAGATCCTACATTGTGCAATAATTTTAAATGCAAATTACTTTCAAACTTTTTTTTATAGTATAGGACATTTACAGAAGGAAAAATAACCATTCCCCCCATAATAATCTTATTTCAATTAACTTTAGGTGAATATTTTTGACACACAGTCCTACTATATTAAGAGAAATAAAGTGTGAAATTGTAGAAATGATTTTTTACTATAATTCAATTTAGGATTAAAATGTATCCTACCATTTAGATGGGGCTGTAATAAAAATGAAATTCTGAAACAGTAGGTCTAAAACTTTTATTTATAGTAAATATTGAACTACTCAGCAATTAATGCAGAATCCATCAAATATTTGCAAAGTTAAACACACTACAGCATATCACCTTTAATGGTAGGGAAAAGTGGAGTGACATATTACCGACCATATTTTAAGGATTAAGACTCTAATTCTTTTATTGCTTATATGGTTTACGGTAAAAGTCTCAACTTACCGGATGAGTGTTTCTGCCAAACGAAGAAGCAAATGCCAAGTGAAATTTTGTGAACCATCTATAAAAACAAATGGAATTACCTAGACTCACACCCATTGCTGACAACAACAACATATCTTAATGATGCCCTCTGTCTTCAAATACAAGTACTTTTTGAACCACCCTCGTAATAACTGGAAGGGGAGTAATGCGGCGAGCAAATCGCGGAATTTGTCGCTCTATTATGATGTTTCATATTTTGTGTAGCGTAAAATGGAAGCACCTTAAAAAGTAGAATCAAACAATGATGTTTAAATAAATTATTGTTAAGGATTGTTTTCAATTTAAAATGCAGAGAATAAAATATATTTTCCTTTTCTTTATATTGTAGCCATTCTGATACACTATATCGGCACAAACTAAAATGACTTACAAAATATGGTCATAATATTGGAATTTATCAATATAAGAAATATTATCAATATATTAGTACGAAAGGAATAATTAGTAGAAAGTATCAGAGTATTAAATATAGCCTTTTATATTTCAGGATACTGTATAGGCTCTGTTAAAAAATAAGTTATTTTTATTATAATTACAGTCGACGTAGCTTAGCATTAAACAGTGAAATGCCTCAGATTTAATTTTAAAAAATATTGCAGGAATATTTTCTAGAAAGCCATTTCCTTAGTGTTTCAATTACTGTTATAAAAAAAATTTTAAATCATTGTAGAAAAGACGTAATTTCCTTTTTTTTTTAGACAAAATTTGCTTTTAATTTAATTTTCCAACTTCACCGTGATATGCAGTGGACAAAGGAACACACTTCCTCCCTTGTTAAAATTTTACGCATAGACATAAAATACGTGAACAGAAGATCTCAACTAAATTGTCAGTATCGAGTGGATATATCTGTTGTGTAAGCTCAGTTTTTATGTTAATATTTTATTACTCCAAAATCTTACATTATTAAGGGATGGAATATTAAAATTCGTGTATTTAAGGTTATTTGAAAACCAGCGAAGATATGGCGTAAGGGCAAGTTACACACACAAACTATTCTTTGTGCCCTTCCTCCTATCAATTTTTTTTCAGGATTCGTTACTAGCAGTACATAATCAATACCAAAGCAAAACCATATCAAATATGAATTACAGTTCTACCTTTTTTCTTTGTCTGCATTTTCTTAAACCGTCAAACTTAAATATACTAATCGAAACGGAATATAAATATTTTCTATGTAATTTATTTTAGCGAAAATAACATAGAAAGAAACTCATATAATTAAGAAAAACTTTATTAAACAATAAGGTAACCAACCGTACTCTTTTAGGGAGTTTTGTGCTCCTTTATCTCGTGAGTGAGTATTTCTTTTAAACCGTATTTCTTAGAAAAAAAATTTCACAAATACTCCTTTGCACCCTTTTGTATTCCTAAAAATATAAAAACTTTAACCGTTTATTTTATGCAACCTGCCTTTATGCAAGTTTTCTATGATGGTAGGTGTTTATGTGACTGTGTGTGCACTGCTACGTTGACACAGAATGAATCTTTGCTGTTTATCGAACGAGAATTGTACCATTTCGGGAAGGAAGCTCTGAGAACAAACCAAAGTCATTCGGCGTTATCTTAGTGTTTCTTTGAAAGCAAGTGTTATTTGCTTATTAAGTACTGTGAATTTAGTAAAATTAAAGTGGTTCTAATTGTAAGTATTTTAGAAGCAATATTCATTATTATTGTTAAATGAAATGTTAATTCTCTAATTTTTTACTTACTTAATATTACTAGTACTAGAATAAAATAAATTTTTTTAAGAATGCAATGAGTGGTTCAAAGTGATGTAAGAATTGTTTTAATGAAGATTTTAAAAAGGAATTTCCATTTGTTATAAACAAAGAAAATGACGATTGTTCGGTAAAATGCATAATCTGCAATTTAGAATTTTATGTTGCGATTGGTGGACGAAGTTTAATAACAAAGAACATTATTAATGATAAGCATAAAATATCTCTTGATAATGCGACTTCAACGTTCAAACTAACTACATTTTTAAAACTGATAATTTTGGATCAAATAAAAAATGGCAATTATGGAAGGTACTTTTCGCTTTCCATACTATAATTCATAATCAGAGTTTCAGAAGTATGGACTGTACTACCAAATTATTAAAATTTTCATTATGCAAAATTTCTTATGTGAGAACTAAATGCGAGTCAATAATAACTGGAGTGTTTAATGAATATTGCATGACAATATTATTACAATTTTTTGAAATTAAAAAATTTGAATCCCTAACTTTGAATTGGCGTCGAACCACAGAGAAATAATATAACAAATTTTAGTAAGATATTTCTATTTTAAAAATTGCATTTGTCTGAAGACTTTAAATTTACAATCTATTGAAGGAGAAATTTCAGAAATTTTATCAAGCCCTTTGTTTTGAGTTATATCGGAAAATTATTTGATTTCAAAAGTTTTACCTTTATCGGCAAATAATACATAAAAAATTTTGTTGTTCTTAACCAAAGAGGTATCGATAATGTACACACGAAACTAAAAAATCTAAATAATAAGATAAATATTTTTAGGATTGGTTGCTATACTCATACTCACACATTTTAGCAAATAACATCAATACAGATTCTAGTTCTATGTCAATTGACGTTGAAATCTAATTACCAACAAACTTTTATATTTTAGTCACTTTACGGCTAGAGTAGGAAGTCTTAAACAATTTTGTGAAGTGGCTGATATTTAATATAAAATTCTTCTTGGCTATACATAAGTGAGGTGTCTTGCTTTGATTACACCAACAGAGCGCATTTTACAATTATATGACCCGCTTTGCTTATTTTTTTAAAAATTTGGAAAAATTCTCTATACTTCTGAAAGCATTCTTTCAAAACGATACATCAAAATTTATCCTCTTATTTTCTTCATAGCTAAATATCATTTGTCCACAAAACTAACCAAGAAATTGAATATAAAATTTCGGCTGCAGAGGATGGAGAAATTTTAAAAATTTTTATTTTTACAACATAGAACAAGATACGATGATAGATTAGTACCTTTCATAATTTTGAAGAATTCTTATCCTGGGATTAAGGATAAATTTCTAAAAGAAATTTACAAAGTTTATAAAACTTATGAACGCATTGAAGAATCTTTGTTCAATTTCACTGAACTAATTTGTTTGCAGTGGAATCTTTTAAAAGACGCAATTGACTGGGAGAGTGTTACTTCAACAATCGTATTTGTAGAAAGCAATTGAAACATGTTGTTATAGAAGATAATTTTCTGTTTGAAGAAATTCAAGTTGTGAATTTGTATTGGAATCAAAAATACTGTAGAAATCAATATGCGGAGTGTGTGTGTACGCGCACGCTATTATTGGAAGAAAATTCAGAATAATCCAAAAAATTTCATATAGCAGAAAAATATGGTTTTAAGATTTAAAATTTATATAAATTTAAATATTCGAATTACTCTTTATATTATTTTTAAATTGAATAGTCGAATACAGTTGTCTTAGTGTTTTTTCCCCACAATTATAATCACCGTATCTAATAAAATTCCATTTGTACTCCTGTTGTTAAAAAGAAAAAAAAGTGGTTGGTCACCTTAATAAATATGGATAAAAATGTTTAAGAAAAATAGAACGGATTAATCGGTTAGAGAGAGAGAGAAAAAAAAATATTTAATAAGATTTAAGGTAAATATAGTTATTAAACTAGGAGAAAAAATAATAGGCCAGAATGTCCTTAACTGGTGGCGCCCTCTAGTTGTTATTTAACAACTTAATTGTTATTTGCTTGTCTATGTTGAAATAAAATTTATTAAACTGTTTTCTTGTGCATTTCAGCTTTTAAATCTTTAATCTCACTGACATTTATATTTATCCTAATGAGTAGTGAAATTTCAGTACAATCAATATTTTTCATGAATCCATTTACCTTTTTTTATATAAAAATATGACGTGTTTGAAGAAATGAAAATATGGTAAAAATGTTATGTAATATATATATGTATGGATTAATGTTGTAAACCCCTAATATTAGTTGTACCCCTAATATTAGTTGTACCCCTAATGTTGTTTACCCCTAATATGGCTTAAATCTTATGAAAACAATGGTTAAGTTGACAACGTGACCATTAGTTAACTTCTGAAATCTTAATGATAAAGCGTAAGGCTTGTACTTTAATTAATATAATCAGTATCAGGATTAATTGAAATAATAAAAATTTCAACATTTGGTAAGTTTCCAATGATAGCTTAATTATTTTTTTTAATGAATTATCGTATTTGTACCACTCTAAATAACAATATATGATGTGAATTATTTCAGTCTACATTGATGTCCAAAATTAATGTTACAAACACGTTTTTCATAATAATTTAAGACTGATACCAGTAAAATGTATGAAATTTGTATTATATATATTTTGAAGAACCTTTAGCATAATGTGAAATTTGACTGTTTAAGCATCTGAAATTTTTACTTGCAGTGTTGTGAATATTGCGCTAAAATCCACACACTTGACTAATTGTAGTGATAATGATGTCTTATAATCGCTTAGATGACTCAATAAAATGGAGAGACATTGGCAGGCTTTAAGTTTTGTAGCCTCAAACGGAAGTGATTTGATGGTTAGCAAGTGGCTCCAAAAGTGGTATCCAGGTGGTGGGATCAGTTCCAAATAAGTGGTACTATCACCAGGGCACCCGGCTCGACATCTTCACAAGATCGCTACTTGGCATTAAGTGCTTTCTCGTAACCTTTCTGCTGAGTCTGGAACTAGAATTTCCAAACAAACAATATACGAACACCTAGCTGAGCGGGCTCTTTACGTCCAGCTTCCTGTGGGGGCCTAGTGGTCAAGGTCGTGGACTAGCGGCCGGCTGTTTTCGTTCAGTCGCGGGTTCGATCCTTGGCCGCCAAAGACCCGCCGTGTAGCCGGGGCTGATGCACGTTAAATCTGTTCGGGGCCCAAAGTCCTCCCATTGGCGTGGTGTGGATGTTAGGAGAGGGGGTGCCATCTCAGATGTCGTCCTCGTCGCTTAACCGTAGTTCAAAATTACGAGGTCCGTCTCCAATAGCCCTCGTGTTGCTTCTAGTGCGACGTTTTTAAAAACTAAAACTAAACCAGCTTCTAGTGATGTGTTTTTCTCTGAGTGTATTTCACAGGAAAGTACGTTTATCATGGAGCTGAACACACCATTCTTGGACACACCGAGAATGGAGACGTGTTCTTTTCACTGATGAATCGAGATTCCTAACACAGTGATTCTCGGCAAGTTTTCATGTGGAGGGAACATGGAGCTCGCTCTCATCTCTCCGTCATAAGGAAATCGACCAATCTGGTGGCAGACAATTCCTTGTTAGGGGCAACATTTGTTGGATAGTCGCACGCCACTGCACGTCTTAGATGCGATTAGTGTCACGACACAGCGCCATAGGGATGAGGTCTTTGAAGCCTATGTGAGGGTTTTTCAGGGTGCAACAGGCCTGGACTTTTTTTTTATAGAAGATAATGCGAGGCCACACAGAGCTCACATAACTTGTGATTTTTTTTAAAAGGATATTCGCCGTATGGACTGACCCTCAAAGTCTCTGGATCTCACTCCTATAGAATATGTTTGAGATGATCTAGGAAAATCTATTGCAAGACGTCATCCATCTACCTGGACCCATCAAGCGTTAAAAGCCGCGCCTTTAGAAGAAAGGCATATATTGCCACAAGCATTTTACAACACCCTTATTGACAGTATGACGGCTCGTTGTGAAGCTTGTACTGCAGTGCAATGTGTTTATACTCCATATTAGACTTACCTTTCCCGAGATATGCATCATAATTTAACCATTTTTTATGAAACCTGTATTTTAAATTACAATTCACATTTTTTTCTGTATTGTTATGTTGCTATATTGTTTTCCCCCATAGCAATATCTCTCTGTGTCAAATTCCGTTGCAAAAAACCAAATGTTTCTCCTGTTATCACAGATTATCTGTTTGTTACCGTAATTTTCGACACCAGTGTATATCCATAAATCTAATTGCTCACTTATTCTCTCTCTCTCTCTATCTTGTGTGTTATTCCTCTCTCATTTTTAGTATTACATTAAAAGATGGATACTTAGGTTATGTTATAAGAGAAAAAAAAGTATAAGAGGTTGAAAATTACTGTGCTGTTGAGATGATATCTAGCAATTAAAAGGTCTGCGAAGGTGTGATGAACATATTGGAATGTTTAAGGAACAGGCTTATAAGGACTGTTGGAATGGGTAAATTCTTAAGATTATCCTACTTTAAGAAGAAAATATACCGAAAAGTAGTGAGTAGTTGTTGAGGATTTGTATTTAACTAAGATTTAAATATATTCAAAATCAACTCTTGTGTTAAAACAGGGTCCTACTCGTATGTGATCTGTAAGGTTCAAGTCTTGGAACTTCTCTACAGCAAGAAGCCCTTATAAGCTTTAGCTGTAATTATTTTCCTATATAGTTGAATGAGAAGGACCTGAAAAAAACTGCATAGTCTATATATATGGGCCCTCTAAAGTTAAATACGGCTCTTAAGTTAAAAAGTTTTTCTATCAAATGCACTGCCTAGTTGATATTCCTTATTTTATTACAAAGGCACAGAGTTCCATGTTGTTTACATTACACATGTTTAGCAGCGATCTGAATGATAAAATATATAAAACTTCAACGATGACATGTTTTTTTATTTTTCCTATGCTGAAAAATTGGTTTTTTTTGTAAACTGCAACCAACATTTTCATTGTATAGTTATCTATATAGAAACAGGTTATTGTCTTATATTGCCGAAATTTATTTGTGATTCAATTGAGAGAATTGATTTTTCCCTCTTCCCCAATTAATGTGACATTATCTGTTCATCCGTAACCATCGTGTTCATCTTTACTTGAGACAAAAAAAAAATCCTTTTCAACAGGTTTTTTTTAAAGAACACATTTATAATTCCAGATTTCAAATTAAAATTTTACCAAAGAGGAACAATTTTGGGTGATTTGCGTACCCTTGAGTTTGGCGCGGCATGGCCACATCTGGCTTTTGCGCCATTAAAAATACTATCACTCACTTATTGTACCCTTTACACGGAAATATTTTCGGCCAGCGAGGAAATGCTGAAAATAGGATTTTTCTAAAGCGAGTCTACCCCTTTGATGTGCTAACACAGCTGAGAGTGGGCGAAAGGACACGATCAGAGAAACCAATGATCAAGAGAGTCTATCAGTGTCGTGTGATGCACTCCTAGAAAGACATTTAAATTTTAAGGTATGAAATATTAATAAAATCCTAGAGATAAATTCACTCTCATTGCTAAAGTAACCTTTTGCATCAGGACATAAGAATATGTAACAGTAGTGGATGAATGGGTAAAATATTAAATCAATTTATGAAGCCAGAAAAGAGAAATGTAGTTGCGCTAAGCGCCATCTATAAACTGAACATGAAACTACTAGGATGAAAATTTGGACTGCAAAAGACTGAACCCTGACCGTTTGACAGTGTTGTCAGGGCTACACACCGTTGAGAAATTTTAAGGTTTTATGATATGAAATATTTCTTCAAAAGCTTTTTCATTATTTTCTTTTCTATTGAGCTAGATTAATTACATGTTTTTTCCCCCTTTAAAACCTATTTTGCTCGTACTATTTTATTAAGTTTTTTCACATTATTTTTACATTGTGTTCCATAATTATTACACCCCGTTTTTCATTATGTTTCATTAATTTATTAATAAGTAAAGGTCCTTGTGCGTGTCATATGTTGTAGTATATTTTATTGTTATCTATATTATAACATTTATCTCGGACATTGTAAGATTTGTTGCAAAGTATTTTTAAAGTAAAAATGTATTTTACGTTGAAATTCTTCAAGTAAAATTGAATTTTGAAGAACAGAATTACATATTTGGGAATACCTTCAAATTAATATAACTGTTTTAAAGGATCAGATTAGAAAACTTAGATATGAACAGATTAGAATATTTCCCAAGCCCTATTCATATAAATGCAGAGGAATTCAGACTGATCTCAGGAATTCACTTCTTGTATATAGCATTGCTTTCACGCATTATTTGACCATTTTGACTGATTTCGTCATCTTTTTTTACGTTTTGTTGACAAAATTTTTTGAAGCGTTATTTTAAAGAATGTTGGATATTCTTCTTTTCTTTCGAGTACAAATGGTTTATCGCCCTCAGATATCTTTTCCATTTACATTCCTTGACAGCTTCTGCAAATGTCCGCGTTTTCTTCTGCCCCTGACATATGCAGAAACTGTCAAGGAACTTCTATTGCTTTGTGGTCAAGATGTGCGTTCTTTTGCTGTAGTTCTTTTAAAATCACCATAGGAGTTGTTGAATTCATGCTAAACTTTATTGTTCTAAGAAGTACCATTGTTAAATATAAATTTTTCACATGCTTAGTTAATTTTACTCTAAAATTAATTCTTATTGATTTTTTTTCTAGGATGTTCTACAATGTGATTTCCTAGATCTCAAGGTACAGAAAAATACAGATAAAGAAAATACTTCCGAAGTAAACTTTAGTGAAGAAAGTTTTGATATCATTGTAATGTCATTGGTTCTGGAATATTTACCTGCTTCTGAACAAAGAGCAGTATTTTGTTTCAAAGCATGGCAGTTGTTAAAACAGTACGGCTTGTGCATAATAATAACACCTGATTCCAAGAGTGTACATCATAATGCTCCTATGATAAAAAGCTGGAAGGCAGCCTTTGAGAAAATTGGATTTAAACGAGTGAAGTATGATAAACTTACACATTTGCAATGCATGGCATTTGCTAAAGTATCCAGATTTTCTGAAAAAGATATCACAACCTGCAAATCGCTGGCAGATTTGTTGTATATACGCCAAGATTTTAAGAGCTTTGCCGAAGATGTTTCATCTACTGATGACAGATCAGAAGAAGAAAATCATAATATTTGTGAGCAATTTTTAGAGCTTCCTAATGAAAGTTTGTTTTAAATATATTTTCGTAAAGATATAGTACAAAGTACATTAAGTTTCCTAAAAATGTAATTTGTTAAATTTGAAATAAAATTGTTCTGTTTATCACACTCTATCTATTAATTTATTTTGATGATATGTCTCTGAGAACAAAGTGAAAAAATATATAGTAGATAAGAAAAATATTTGTGCGTGAGTATTCATTAGCAAACGATTACCATTTTCTTTCAAATGAATGCTTTCCTACAGTCGCATGGCGAATGTTAGTTCGAAATGGATTTTTTTTACCATTGCGTGTTAAGTTAAATAAAAGTATTCATTTGATTGCAGATGTGTGTGTGATAATAGCACGCACTGTTTTCTATTTAGTGTCACTTTTGATTCAGTTTTTTCTTTTCTTTATCTTTGGAATTTGAATTATCCAAGTTATCTCTGAAAATGTTTTGAATGCTATAAGCCAACGTGTAAATTACTAGTTAAATTTCGGTTTAATGAAAACCATTTCCGTGTTTCTTTAGTGAGTTTGAATTTTGTTCGCATGAATATCGTTTAAATTTTTAAAGTTTTTTTTTTCATTGCAAACAATGGATTTTTACAAAAAACAGAAATATTCATTTTTTAAATTAATGAGTAATCGCTAAAAATATTTTTATATATCTTGGATTTCTCTGAAAAATAACCTTATAGATCACAATAATGTGTATGGATGTCCAGAAATTTTTTGTTTGCTAGAAAAAAGTCAGCGACCTCTGTAGCCGAGTGGTCACGGTCACGAATTCCTATCCAGTCTTATCAGGGTCCAAAGTCCTCATGTTGGTGTGGTGTGGAAGTTAGTAGAAGGAGTGACGGCTCAGGTATCGTCCTCGTCACTTGACCGAGACTCAAAATTACGAGGTCTAATGCCCCCGTGTTGCTTCTGATGCGACGTTAATAAAACCAACCCATCATCAGCTCCTAACTACTATTTTCCCCATAATAAACATGCCACAAAATATAAATTAAGCAAATTTTAAGCTATTTTTATTGTACTTTTTTTTAATGGTTTAATTGCATACGATATTTCTATACGATTTCAAATTTGATCATCGAATTACTCTGTCAGATATTTTGTGAAATTTTAAAATGTTTACAAGTAGTTTTTTTTTTTTCTTCCTTAAATGTGCAGATTGTTATTGTGTTCGTGATAATTACTTTACAATGTAATTTTAGTTTTCTTTCTTTGATATTTTTTCGCTTTCTGGTTTATTCTTTTTTATAATCTAAGTGTGATCTCATAATACTGTAGGGTGCTATTTTATTTAATAAAATTTGTTTTATTGTGGTTGAATCATGATGAAAGTGTTCTTCACCCCTGAAACTCGGTAAAAACCAATTTTATAAGCTGTCTCGGAATTCAAAAGACGAATAATAAATTACTTATAGCTTCTTAACGTTCTGTGGGCTGCTAGAAGCTTCCTGTATTTCTCTGCACTTCTCTACTTATATTGATTGATTGCTTTTAAACTTCACACTTAGAAGCAACACGAGGACTATTGGGGACAGTGTTGCCTTTAAATACGACGTTAATAAACATTCAATCTAATCTGTTCCGTGTTCTTGCACGGGATAAAATATCTATAATCTATATATAATAATGAAATCTGCAATAATTTCTCGATTACACAACATAGAAATAACTAAGATCTAATTTGGAGAGTTTTCTTTTATTCCTGTTTCAGTTTGAAATAACTATTTGGACCTGGCACTTATCATGGACGTTATTTTGTCTACACGTCTTTTTTCTTCTCAAATACAGCTCCAAGTTGAGTAATATCTATCGGTGAAGCGCTCGACAGTGCTACCTGTCGTGGTGACTAAACAAATCTAAATCACGTTTATCTTTTCATTTCTGAAGAAATTCTGTGAGCTAATTTTAATCAAAGTAGGAAGATTCACTTATTTGTTTCATATGTTATCACACATAATTCAAATTTTAATTTGAATAATTACTAGGCATGATATTTTAGGAATAAAATTCATCTTCAGATTTGCTCACGACCTGATCAAAATATTTTATCAATCTTAATATGAGGCGAAGTGATAACGAGCATTTTTTCAGGGAAGGATGGGGAATTGAGAATAACTAAGGGTTCTTAAAATTACTTTTCAAATTTCTCGAACTCGGATCATATCTTTAATATTCCATATTTTTTTATTCAAAGGAATTTTTACTTTCTTACTGTTCTACTCATTCGAAAAGCAAGAGTATTTCCTGCAGAAAATAGCGAAGGGAAAAGGGTGTTATAACATTTCGATCTTCTCAAGATTTTTCCTCTTAATTTAAACAGCTATTAGCGATTGGATTCTGATTCTTTTAATATAATTTTTCCTTTATGAGTAGTTAAAATATATTTATTTTTGTTCAAAAAATTTGATGTTGTTTGGAATAATAGTATATTGCGTAGCTTTTGTAACTTCATTTGTTATGTAACCAAGAAAGTAATGCATTATCTAATATCGTTATTTTCTTACGAATGATATGCAATAGTGTCAGGCATGCAACAATTAAAGGTTGAATTCAAACTTAAGATAATTTATTGTTATTAGCAAAAGATGATCGAGACATTGATGAAAATTAAAAGTACTAAAGAGAAAAACATTTTATTTAAGGTACCGGGACATGAGGAGGAATTATGGAATACTATATCTAAGACTCTATGTTATTGTGATATATATCTTTTCAAATTATTAGTAGGGCTTGGATTTTTGTGTGCTTAATAAGAAATAATGTAGTTGAGAAATAAAAGAAAAAAATTTTTCCAGAATGATAAAGTTCTAGAATTTTTTGCAAAGAAAATATACAGTAATATCATTAAAAAAGTTGATTTACTGTATTTTATTTATTGTTTTCTTCACTAGTGCTCAAAATTAAGAGAATTTTCCGATTTGGTCGATTATCTCCTGAACTACTCGACAGATTTTAATGAAATTTGGTGTGTGTACATAGGGTTGATGTAATCAAAAAAAAAAAAAAAAACCACTCTATTCAATTGTTATAATGCACACGCATTATCGTGCATAACACTCATTGAAGTCTCAAGGTATGAAACAGCAGTTGTAGAATAGAACAGAAAAAAATGGATTAATAGGGAGTATGGTCCCCTCTTACAGATATATAGGTCTCGCAACGTGATTTTATGCTGGAAATAAGGGAATTTATGAGTTCCTGTGACAATTGGTCCCACTCGTTCAGCAACGCTGTTTTCAGGTCTTGGATGGTTTTCGGAAGGGGCTTGCGAATTGCAATTGCCCTCCCCAGAGCGTCCCAGGCATGCTCTATAGAATTGAAGTCTGAAGATCAGGCTGGCCAATACATCAGGCGAATATCCTCACTTTCCAGAAATTGGTCGACCAGCTGAGCTCTATGTAACCTCGTGTTGTCATCCATTAAAAGGAAATCAGGACCAATTGGACCCCTGAAAAAGCGGATATCGGGCTCCAAGACCTTTTCCCTATACCTCTAAAGAGTCGCAGTGCCTCTTTCAAAGACATGGAGGTGTGTGCGGCTATCTTAAAGGATGCCTACCCAGACCATCAAGCCTCCGCTGTCGAAATGATCGATTTCTTGGACATTAGAAGGCAGGTAGCAGGTCCCTAGTTCTCTCCATATGAAAGTACGGCGAAAATCACTGGTTAGGCTGAACCGGGACTCATTAGTGAAGAGAAAAATCACCCATTGATTCATGTTCCAATTTGTATGATCTCTGCGTCATTTTAAGTGGACTCTCCTATTCGCAGAACTGAGCGGGAAGCAAACAACAGGTCTGCTTGCAAACAGCCCTCTCTCATGAAGTCTTCTGGAAACAGTCATCCTTGAAATTCGGGTTATTGTGGCTGCATACAACTCATGAAAGACCTGAGAAGCTGTAGCATCTCTGTTACGACTCGCTATAATGGACAAATGGTGATCTTTTCTGGCCGTCAAGGATCTTGGACGAATTTGCCCAGGCTTTCTCTCGATGGATCCGGTATCCTTAAGCTATTTCTATAAGTTAGACACGACGCTGGGAGTTAAATCGAATTCTCTGCAAATCTGGATTTGAGACTGGCCTGGTTCTAGCCTACCAACAATTCGCCACCTCATTCCATTATCTAAACGTTGGTGGGTCAGCTTTACTGTTTGAATTTTAATTTAAGCGATTGCTGCAAAAAAACATCAAGAAATTCGTCGAAATGCGGATTTTGACACGTGCGCTTGTAAGTCCTGTTTTTCGACTAGTTCCGCCCCCATACACGTATACGCTTGCGTAATCGACATACAAGATTTGCATCTTTATTTCGAAACAGTATTTTTACATTTGGATCAATTATTTTCATGAAATTCTACAAAATATACAAATTCTCTTAATTTTGAACACCAGTGTATATGAGGAGTAAAATATTTTGCTTATTTATGGAATATTATTTTTAAAAAGGGTACCCAAATGCAAATATATACAAAAAAATGTCCAAATTCAACTCAAAGCGAAAGAAAACTTTTTGTCCATAAAATACTTTTATAGTTCAATAAAAGGATTAAAGTATCATTATTAACCACACAAAAATCCAAAGCCTTACGAATAATTTTTAGAACATAAATGTCACAAAAATAAAAAAAAAAAAAAAGCATAAATTCGGTGTTTTATCCTCCCCTCATGTTCTGGTATCCTTAAAAAACAGCTATATTGGCAAAAGACTATGTATTCTGGGAATTAGAAAAGGTTAAGCGATTTCTGATTTGAAACCAGGCATTTTCGGAGGTCGAACTTAAAAAAAAAATTAGAGCCTGACGGAAAAATTCCAACTACTCATTCGAAACTAACAGCATGTATATAAAATACTAAAAATTTTAAAGCTGCACCTGTAATAAAATCTTTGTTCATCGGTGCTATAAAAAAAATGTTACTTACAACTTTTAAAATTTTTGAAATTTCACAATATTTTTATAAAATTTTTCTCACATGAAATAACACCTGGACTAGCGTATATTGTGAAATGGTACAGTTTTGCACATATCGGTAACAAACGCTCCCCATTGTCACTTGAAAATATTTTTTTCAATTTTGTTACCTGAAAGGTGTAAAATTTTTTAAACGTTTTCACAAATCATACTGAAAAATGTAGGAAATTTATATAATATATTTTTCCCAATGCGTAAAAACATGTGAATTACGCATGTTTTTCTGAAGAAAAAAAAAGAGATAGAGAGGAAATATGATCGTTAACCGATAACATTAATTCAACAGTACCAGTTTTTATATACTCTAATCCAAGAATTGGAAACAACTGACCCAGATATAGAATTTATAACTCCTTCTAATCTGATTTAAAGAAAGGGAAAAGTTTATACTTCCAGATTATTTCAAAATTTTCTGTAAAAGTTTTATTAAAAAATTAATAATAGTTTCATTTCATTTGTATAAAAATACTATTTTATATGTATTTTAAAAATCTCCGTAAGATTCTCGTGCGCTTTAATGTATTCCTTCCTTTTAATTCATCTGTATATTACGTCATGAGAATAGCGGATTGTACTCGCATCATTAATAAATTGATTTGATTCCTTCAATGCCTTTTTACCTGTCAAATCATGGTTGAACGGGTCAAAACGTCATCATTTAAAATGAAACCGTCACTGACTTAAAGTAATTGCAATTGGGACTGCACACCTGATTTATGTTGTTTAAAAACGTAACATTGACGTGCGTTTCGATAATCTCATTACCATCATCAAGCTGAATGAGTTGAAAAAACTTTACAGTTTTCATCTCGTGTTATTTAAATGTAGGACAATTTTCTTTTTAAAAATCATTCAGGATGACATTCCTTTTCCTTGACTTTGAAGTTTTTTATTAATTTTTTTTTTTCTGTCTGTCTTTGGGTGTTTTGACATCATAAGAAAAAAATAAATGCAACATTGCGTAAAGTATCATTCAACAGGATCTTAAGCTCTTTTTGACTGTTTCTTTTATGTTTACTTTGTAATTTCAATTCATTCAATTCCCCACTACACTTAACCTAATTTTTGAGCTTGATGTCGGATTTCGTTATTTTCAGTCTCATTAAATGGAGATGATTCTCGTTAAGAGAGACATCAGTATAAATAATTCGAGATAAAAACCAACGTTTTTAAAAACAAAATTTTTATATGTTGGCAAAGTTCAAAAAAATTATTGAAATGTTAGTTAAAACTTGTCGCAAATGTCTAAATATTGCATTGTTAGGCGAGTAAGAACGATTCCTAAAGTTTCAGAGCCCTAGCTTGATGGGAAGTTGGTTAAATTAGCGATCGAAAATTTGATGAAACACTGATACACACACCAAGTGAAATACACAAAAACGTTAAAACTAAGTAAAATTAATTAATGCATCCGATAAATTAAATGGTTGAAACGCAGTTTAGCCCATTTACCCTTAGAGACAGGAATTATTTGGCGGTATTTTGTGAAATGTGGCTACCCTGGTCCGCTTCGCGGACTTAACGTTCAACCAAAAAAAATCGCCAAGTTTGGCAATTTTTGAAATCGCTTCAAGTGGCTGGGCTAAACTGAATTTTGAAAAAAAAAATTACTGAAATATTAATTAAAACTTGTCGTAAATGTCTAAATATTGCATTGTTAGGCGAGTAAGAACGATTCCCAAATTTTCAGAGCTCTAGCTTGATGGGAAGTTGGTTAAATTAAAGATCGAAAATTTGATGACACAAACACACACACACCAAGTGAAATACAGGACCTCGTAATTTTAAACCTCAGTCGAGTGATGAGACCGACACCTGAGCTAGCACCTTCCTTCTAACTTCCACACCACGCCAACTGGAGTATTTTGAGCCTCGATCAAGTTCAACGTGCATCACGGCGGGTCTTTCGTGTCATCAGGCTTCGAACCCACGATTAGACATAAACAACGCCGTCCGCGACCATGACCACTAGGCCACCGCGACCACTTGGAGAGAGAGAGCGATGAGAACAATATAACTCTCGAGGAAGACGTTAATGTAACTCTTATTCTTCCATGTAAGGACTTGAGTTACTGTTAGATTTAATGAGCAACTCCTCAAATATGGGGCCGAATGATTTTTTTTGGTGTTATTGAGTCCAATTCATCATTCGTTCACTTAACTATAACACTAACAACCATAATATTGCGATCTTATATATCTCGCGGCCAGTGCCAGCATGGTAGAGCTGTAGATTCAAATCTCAATGCCATTAAGGGCCCATCGTGTGACTGAATGGTAGCACTTAAAATCTGTCGAAGTTCAATGTCCTAACGTTGAAATGGTGTGGAAGTTTTGGAGAGTGGAACTGAGGTGTCGTATTCACTATTTGACCGAGACTCAAAATTCCGTGGTCGATCTCCATTAGCCATCCTGTTGCTTCTAAGTACTACGTTAATTAAACAATCAATCTATCAAAGCAATCTCTCTCTTATTTAAGAATGACAGATACAAAAAATAATTACTTATATTTTCACTTCGAGAAATCGAAGTCTCGTATAATTAAGATAATTTTGCAACGAATTTATTACGCATTTTGTTGAACCGGAAAATGTTCACAATGAATTTCTTTCAATCTTGCACGTAACGATCTTACAGCGAATGTTAATTATGCGTTATGTTAAAAAATAACTTGTTTATCGTTTGAAAAGGATTATGTTTATGTCTTTTCGACTTGAGAACAATAATTCTAAACCTTTATTTTGACTGAACAGAATTGTGCTGGGTGTTTATAATGGGAAGTAAGAGTTTAGTGTTTCATTTGTGTTAATTCAATCGACTCTACTTCCTTATTATTATTAGACCACAGTAGTCCAACGATTACTGTTTCAGATTTTGTAGACAGTGCTGTAGGAGTCTAGTCTCATGGGTTTACTGTAAAATCTTGATAATAATACGCATTCTCGATATGGCATGAAATTTTCGAAAAAAAAATTAAAATTTGAATATAATACGCACTCATAACTTTTCAATATTTTATTTAAAAATTTCACAAGTATTTATGAACATAATTAAAAATTTTAATAAACAGAAACGAACACGTCAAATTCGATTGAAAAAAACTTAAATGTTAACACAAAACAAATAATACTGTCCTTTTATCGATCTTAACCACTTTCACTAGAACACAGCTAATCTATTGCTGTTGCCATAATTATTGGTGCCATCGTAGTATGCGACATGTATTGTAAGTTCCCGTTTGTGTAAAAGAATAATTGCGCAGCACGCGTGTTGCAACAATCTCTTATAATTGCTGCACGTTCGTTGTTCGACGTTTAAAAACCTTTTTTAAAATTTTTACTCGAGTATAATACGCACTCTCATTTGTACGGACCAAAATAAGGGGGGGGGGGAATTCGTATTTTCGTCAAGATCTTACGGTATCCTCCGAAGATCGAAGTGCTGAGTAATCAGGGATGATGCTCATGGAATATAATGGATTTCTCACGCGTATTTCCCTTTCAATTAACCTCTTGGGGCTTTCATATATTATTACTTAATTTCGGAACCTCATCTTGTGAATGAACCGTGACTTATTTAAATAAGATTATAAATATTGAAGTGTAGTGAGTAAGAGTGATGTGATAGCATTTACAAGCCACGAAAAGTTTATTGTGAGAGTTAGTAGCAAGAGAAAGAGTTTGAGATTGAGAGATTTGACCCATTGGTTAATAGGGAATGATCATCAGTGAATGAATATTTCGTCGGATCCAGAGCTCGCACGTTTAATACTGACTGAGATCCGGTTTGTCAGTGATGAGATAAGTAGCATTGAATAGTATTAATCATTAGGAGCAGACGTGTAAATATTTGCTCTATAGGCGTGATAAGTATCTTGAGGTCTGATTATTCTAAAGAATAATAATAAAAGTTAGTTAATAACTTGATTATGTGATTATTTTTATTTGTTAATTATGGATCGAACTTTATTAACTTGCAGGGAATCAAATACAGTGAGTATAAAAAGTATTCGTACATTGATAGTATAATCTAAAAAAGCTTCACTGTCAAAACATGTATAGTTAAATTATACAATAGTTCATTAGACATATATAATCGAGTACAATTTACTATTTTAATGTACAATTTACGTGAAAAATTTATACATAAAAATAAAATTCGAAGAACATAAATAATGCACAATCTTGTGCTATAGAAAGTATTCGTGCAATATACATAATCTTATACGTTTAAACTAATATTTTATAATTAATAGCTTGTAGGATATCATTTATCTTGAAACTTTATCTTTGAGCCTTCTTCGAATGGATTCAACCAAATTTGATATCAGAGAGCTAGAAATGTTGTCCTGTTATTATTTGAGCTCATTTATCGAGTCGTGTTTATTTGAAATCGGCTTAGTTTGAGCATTCTGATCAAGAATTTCTCATAAAGGTTCCTTGGAAACTGGATGTCTGGAGACCGAGGAGGAAAATTCATAAATTTATGAATGTTATATAAGATCCACACACACAGCTGCGTAAAGTCTGTACTCGTATGCTTGGGAACATAATAAGGTAACGAACAAACGTAATCAACAAAAAGACATATTGTAAATTATTTTTTCAAAATATGTGTGTCCAAAATGCTGTGAACTAAGTTGCAATTCTCTTGACACTCATTCAACCCCAAACAATCATACTCCCATCTCCATGTTTCGTTTCGTTGGAAGTACGTTCCTTGGATACATTTCTTTGTTTTGTTTTCTTCTTCCATTAGTCTACTGTCCGATCCAAAACATTAAACTTGCCTTCTTCAGAAAAAAATTTTTTTTCTCCCGAAACTCTGGACTTTTGTTTGTATTTTATAGTGAAATGTAATCGTTACTTCCGATTCCTCTCATTCACAGATAATTTTATTCGTTCTAGACGACCATGGGAACTTTATTACCTGTATGCATTTCGAATTGTACTTGAAGATAAGGCTGTACATGTTTTTTTTAATTATGCTGTAAGCTTATTCTTCTTCGATGAATGGGCGAGAAATCGCCTGTTGAAGTGAGTAGCGATGAAGTGATTGAAGCGATGAAGTCAGTGTATGAAGTCGATGGTCGGTCTAGGAGATGAAAGTTATGTAGTATTTTAGAAGCCATTAACTTCTGAATAATAGACTTGTCTGTTTTGCGAGGTCTACCATTTAATAATGAAATTTCCTTATTAGTCGGCAGAACACGTAACACACATTAATTTTATGTATTTTACGAAGCTTTATAATCAATTTCCTTTCAGTATAATAGGTTAAAAAAGATCATACACTGACGTACGAACCATATCGAAAACTCTACGCTGTCTATCAAATTAAAATTCCACCATATATCATCGTATATATTTCTCAAGGTGATTGATGTCCCTTATCGACAAAGAACTCACTTAGAGTGAATAAAACATTCCAAAAAATTTACTTTGGTTTCAGTGTATGAATACTTTTTACACGCCTCAAAATCTCACTAAACTTTAATTTTTTTTATATTTAAAAATCAATTCAATAAATATTCATCTCTTTACCCCACATTAATTTCTTGTGAAACAATGTTTTATTCAATGTTACCTATAGAATTATTTTTTCTAAATAGCATACAAAATCGTAGTTTCTTTCGCAAAAGTACACTTTTATGAATACTGTCTACATTCATTGCGGAGTGTCATAGAAGTGGAACTGGGTCTCTTAAGTTTTCACGTGATGTGATATGGAAAGTAGGAGTAGTAAATTTGAACACAAGTATTGTATTCGTCATCTGTTAAAGGTTATAAATTATGAGATCTCTCACTTGAATGTATCTCTTTATGTTGATCTATAAGGCAAGGCCTCTAGAATGATTTCCCCTGGCAATCCCTTTTTCTGAATCCCTTGATGGAACTCCTGCAATGATAGGTCGTCATCGTGGTTTCATTGCCCTTTAGAAATTAGCTGTTCACTGCGTGATTCCGACGACAGCATTTATTTGCAAAATACTTCATTAACCGTTTGCATCAATCACGATAATATATTATATCTGCTGTGGACTAAATTCTCAGTACTGCTCTCAATTATCGATTATTCGGACAGTTGTGTAAGGACAACGATAAAGAATTCAACTGCTTCTACACATAGAGGTTCGCAATCTTTCCAAAGGCAACTACCTCAATAGGTTCCGGAATCTGTTTGACTCTGTGCTTGAGTTTCTCGAAGAGAAATGTGTAGTTCTGAGAGACAGATAGATACAATTTAAGATCAGTGTTGCTTAATTGACAGATTTATTTGCAAATTCAATGGGAATAATTTTCAGCTTCAAGGTGGCGAGCTCAATTTTATCACAACAAAAAATATGTTATTTCTGCCATCGTAAGCAAACTCACTTTGTAGAAGCAGAATTTTGTTTGCAACGAGTTCAGCCAGTTTCCAATCTTGTCGGATCCGAATAAAGACATCTCTTTAGATGATGCGCAAGTTTACTGTGAATCTTTGCACAAGAATTTTTCAGAGCGCTTCGAGAATACTTTGTCCAATGAAGTTCCTCAGAGAGGCATGAACCCTTTTGTGAATATTGAATCAAAAGAGGTTCAGATTTGGGAAGAACTGGTCAAACCTTTAACTAATGACTCTTTGAAAGCCAGCTTTCAGAATAGTAATCGTCTCACAGAATTTTGGTGCAAGGTAACATCAGTTGTCTCTACCTTGGACTGTGGACTACTGTCAAAAAATTTTTAATTGCTTTTTCTTTCTCCTACCTCGTCCAATTAAGATGCAGTGTTGTGACAGATCTAGTTACAAAAAAGAGAAATTGTCTCAAAATCGTACAAAGAGGGTTCTTGCGCCTTCCTCTTAATAAAAAATATTGAACCGAACACTAAGAAACTGGCTCTGACTGTCATATGTACTTAACTGTTTCACAGATACTACTCTTTTGGAGTTAAGGAATTTTTTTTGCTGTTTATTTAATTATTTAATTAATAATTAAAATTGTTTAATTAAGAATTAAAAAACTCTTTTTGTATTAGTAATTTTACTTTTAACAGATAGATTGCAATAAACCACTGGGCAAATGTATCGACTTTAAAACGAACAAATTTGGCGTGAAAATCCATTGAAAAAATTACTGAAGCATTTTGCCTCTTATAATTCAGTAACCCTCCTCCTTTCCTGGTACCCTAAATTACGGGATTTTCACAAAAAGGGTGTTGGGAATTTTTTCTCTTTTTAGGGAGGCAGCTGCTATAAAAGGTTTAGAATCACTGATTTAGACCTAAGGAAAAAAAAATCTTATAAATTATCCGAATGTTGTAAATATTTATAGTAAGGCTTGACTTATTTCTTACCGACAATGGGAACTCTAAGTCAAGTGAAATTCAAAGCTAATCTGCTAGCTTGATTCAGCCCTTTTTCCTTGCTGCAGATGAACGCTTCTGGAACTGGATTATTATTATAATATTAAACACCTTTGTAAAGCTATTATAGAACACGAGAATAAATTGAAGATTACGAATGCATTCTGTTAGACAAATAATTCTCAAAATGATGGTTGACATTAGCAACGAAACCTTCGAATTTTGATATCTCTCATAGTTTTCGGACTCGAAGCGAGAGCTAATTTTTTCCCGATGAGTAAAGAGAATAAATACTTTTGAACTTCATCTTTAAAAGACCGAGAGCCAGTCGATTAAAAATATTAAAGTATCGGTTCGTAAAAGATTACATTAATAGCTTTTTTCCTAATTGCATTGAAAATTTATGATGTACTCTTGAAACACAAAGTTAAAGTACTAAAAAAGTACGTATAGTTCTTAATTTCACTTCGACCCTGATCTAAACTAGAATGACTTTCCTGAACGAAATTGACCCTGTTACTTTCAGTTTATTATTTATACAAGGCTTGATTGAAAAATAAGGCTTCCATGGTCATACTTTTTTTAATTGTAAACCAATTTTCACAATTCTTGATGTACCTGAAAGCTGCAATTATTCTTTACATAATACATCATTTCCTTTTCCACGTAGTCCCAATTCTTTTGCATTCATTTTCACTCGTATGTGATTCATTGGGAATACCCGTCAGAGAAAAATTCTAGTGGTAGTTGGCGACTCCAGGCCTTAGGAAAAGTCGTCATTAATCGTCGGTTTGGTTTGGTTTGCTTTCGTTTTTTTAACGTCACACAAGAAGTAACACGAGGGCTATTCGCGAAGGACCTCGTAATTTTAAACCTTGGGCAAGTGACGAGGACAACACCTGAGCTAGCACCCTCTCTCCAAACTTTCACCCCAACGGGAGATCTTTGAGTCCCAACAGATTTAACATGCATCAACCTCGGCTATACGGCGAGTCATCATTCACATTAAGGCTCGAGTCCACGACTCGTCGAATACTGCCGGCCGCGAGTCCGCAACCTTGACCACTAGGCTACCGTGGCCACCATTTAGTCGTCGGAATGAAAGTGTTATACCTTAAGGAGCACTTTCATCTTTGAGAACAGGTGAAAGTAGCAAAGTGCAAGATTAGTTGCAATGACGCTTAGCTGCTATCCCCCCCATATCTAACTAAGTTACCAAAAAAAATGACCAAAGCGTAATTATGCTCTGATTAATTTATAAAGAAAACATCAGATACTAATAAATAAAATAATATTTAAGTTTATACACCTTGTGACATCAAACTATTCCTAGTCACCTCTTGTGACATAGCTAAACTCAATGTATTAACACTAAAAGTCAATTAGTCAATCAAAGAGACATTAGACAGGTACACACTGTATTTATAGACTAATTGCTAAAATAACGACAAATATAACAGGCTCCCAGATAGTGCCCTAAATATATTAATTCGATCTATCAATTATAAACTAACCCGATATATATCCCGATATAAATATCAATAATAAACTATCTAATAATAATAATCCCGGTTCTTACCACTAATGGGAAACTGAGGCTGTCTTGACTTCTAACTTTCACTAAACAGCCGATAACTTGTAATAATTCTCGGCTTCGACTTCGACTTTGGAACAATTGTCAAACGCTAGAACCACTCGACCTCTATCGTGATTTTCAAGCTGAGTTTATATATTTCCTATCTCCCCTGCTTCACTTCCTTTCTACCTGCATATGATTTGAATATTCACGTTTCATGTTTGGTTGGGTAAAGGTTGTTTAAATAATGCAATCAATCGTAATTAAAAGTCCCCATGGTTAGTGAAGAGAAAACCGCGAATAGCCCAACGCCACAACCTTTTTAAAAATAATATTTTAAAAGAACTTTTTAATTATTTCTTTACATTATTTTTGTATCTTTCAAATTTTTTTGCGACATTTCAGGAAGCTATTAAGTACAAAGGTCGCGTATCGACCTGTATAAAAATTTATGAATGTGTATACATTTTAAGTTGAAAATCTTTCTTTTTTGGCGCGTTAAACTCCTTATTTAATTTTTAAAGAAACTTACTTTTACGACCGAGTTAATTTAGTTTTAATCTCATCTAAAGTTTAAATTTACTTTTAAAAAAATTGTTGTTAGGTGCCGAGGAAGTTTTGGAATTGAAAACCATTTATAATATTTTCCATGTTGTTAAGAATAAAATATTTTAAGAATGAGAAATATTTGAAAGTTTATTAAGCAAATTCAATTTTCTTAACGCGTCTTAATGAATATTTTAATACTCCAATAGAATGTTTTAAATGAATGAATGTTTTAATTTTCCAAAATAATGTTTTAATTTTCCAAAAGAATGTTTTTAATGTGCATGGTAAATTAAAGGAATGTGTTCAAAAGTGGCCTGCACTTTTCATTTTACAAATACTAAGAAAATTATATATATATATATATATATATATATATATATATATATATATGGTTACGTATTGCTGCACATTCTCGAAGTTCTTTCACATTACAACTGACTGTATACCGATCTAGCGTATGATGCGCCTCTTGAGCCATTCTTCTATCTTTTATTTTACCTTCTTCCGTAAATGCTAATAGGCGTGGTGATTGATAAACTGGTTCTTCAATTCAAAACACTGCATGGTGACGTCGGTGCTTGCCGTCTTTCATGCTTGTAGCTTTCTATTATTTTCGTAAGTTCTTTTTTCTTTTGATTTCAGGATCTCCTATGTAATTCAGTCCTATCTTTTCGACATTTCTCCTCCGCTAGTATTTGCATCAGGATTTCTTGATTTTCATATTTAACAAATTCTACATCATCTTCGTGAAGTTGATTGATGCTCACCAAAATATCTGAGCTCACGACTGCTTCTGAATTTCAGTTTTGCTGCTGGTACCACACAAGTTAGTGTATGTTTTCTCTCCAACCATCTGGAAATTTTGTTCGAGATTCTATCTTAGTGACCTGAAGTCAATTCTATGCCACTCAGTTTTGTTCTTCGCTAGCTTCGTTGGATCGATGATTCTTCTGCCGGTATTTTCTCGTAGTAGACCGACGGTACTTCCAAAAATAAGGCGCAGTAACTTTCTTGTTTTCAAACTTATTTCGGGCGCGTAGACATTCTCGACCGATAGTGGCGCTACATTGCCGTAGGCTTGCTAGTTTCTCTGGTGAAATTCTTCGGTTATTTGTATTTACTCTTTCGCAGAATCGTTGGAATCTTCTAAACCTGGAGTAATTCATTTTGAGCATGGATTACAAACATTTGAACTTGAGCATCTTTTCTCCATGAATCTGATCTTTTGATCCATCGATTTGAGGTTTCCTGTGATTTCCTCTATAATCTTCGTGACTGAAAGATTGAGCCGGATGTCGATTTGTAACTCATGGTCGCTGCAACTTTCCTTCCTATTGATCTGTCCTGCTCTAATTCGGAGGCAGTTTAAATAATGTTCTTTCTGGTGCTCTGAAATTTTGTTTGTCCCCAAAATAAGGCATTGAAGGGCTTTTGATTTTAGTATTCTCTGATCTTCGTATTCTTCAAATTTTTCGCTAATTCGGCTGTATGAATTTATCGTCTATCTGTCTAGAAATGTTGTTGAAGTCGGTAAGACTTACGTTTCTTTATTTGATCTGAGGACATCAATTTTCTCATCAAAAGATCTGATTTTCATCCCTTGATGTCCACCCGTCGAAATATGTTACAAGATCGTGATAATAATCTGTCCAAGTGGTTATAAATTGATGCGTTCTGGAATAATCAAGGAAACTTTTCTGGTGTGTTGAGTTTTAAATCATTTTAGCATCAGCTCTTTACGTGGTAATAGTTGTTTTCATTTTCTCCGGTTCATGCGACGATGTGAGAAATTTTAAAGGTAAGAGTCCTAAAAAAACAGAAACCCAATGTTCTTTTGAAATTGTTAATCGCTGCACCCTGACGTTGAATAAGACCAAATATGTTAATATCTTCTTTTAACTCCATATTTATGGAGAAATTTACATTTCTTGCCTAGTAATTTTAAATTGACGTATTGGTCAATCCAGGTAATTCGTGTTAATTTTCTAATTTTGTTTTGCTCTATTTCGATTTCGTGTTGATTTGACGTTTCTCTTCTATAGCAAGGGCTTCATGCAACTTTTTTTCAATTCTTCTTTCTTTTCGCTCCTCATTATATTAGTAAACAAATCTAAGTGAATTTCATCAAAATCTGTCTTTAACGATTAAGTCTAAGTTTTAACTGTCATCGAAGAATCAGGAGAGTAATTCATCACAAGAAAATTCTATAAAAGCATTGTTTTTCTTATCTCCAAAAAATCTTTCTTTAATATTAATTCCAAATTTCTCAACTCAAATTATAGAAATAGTATGACGTAAAGAATGAACAAATTATTATGTTTCTCATTTATTTCATACCTGTATTACACATACGTTTTAAATGTTTTCATGGAGTTGGATAAAAGAATTTAAATTATACGTTCAATAAAAAAAAAAAAAACATTTGATAATTAATTAAATAATCTACAGTTTTTAAGAATTCTAAAAAATAATTATGTGTATTAATATGATTCCACATTTAAAAAATACTTGATAAATATATGATGATATGTTGAAAAAAGTTTTATATATACTTACAAATTAAATAAATTAATTTGATTGTTGTAAGGTATTGTTTGAAAAAAGATTTTGAACAGTCTAGTAATGTGCCTAATATAATCTAATATTCGATTAATTCATTGCCAGCTTGTAATCTCAAACCTTTTGAAGGATTTGCCTTGACTTTTAGAAAATAAAAAATATCTCAGAGTCCATACAATTTCTCCAAAACAATTGTCACAAATCTTCAATTTTCAAGTTTATACCATGCGAAAATAAAGAGTCTTTAAGCAAAATAAATATTTTTAAATTGTTGAGAAAAAAATAATTTAAATTGGTTATAAAAATTATGAATTTTTCCTTATTCTCCTAGAAAAACATTTAAAGTTTTGAAAAGTAATCAAAAAAGTTCTTGTACTAAAATAGTCAAATGCATTCATATTTCTCAGAGGATTTTGCATTACTTTATTTAATACATCTCATGATCTAGAGATGTGAATTTCAAGGAAAACAAGAATTTTAAGATGTTGTAAAAGATGTTAGACATTGATCAATATAATACTTCCGTCATCAAGTTCATATCGGTAACACCCAAGTATCATTACATTGGGTCAAAGGAGAGAAGGAAATTTACGTATCAAATCCATTATAATTAGGTCATCATGTTATTAAAAGAACATTTTCTACAGAGTCACCCACATAGGTTGTATGTGTAGGTGAACATATTTCCAATTAATATTATCGAAGAATTTGGCTGCGGTCATGGTCGCGGACGGCGTTTTTTCTGTTGATTCTGTGAATCTGAGCCCCGATGCTATTAAAGACCCGCCGTGTAGCAGGAATGATGCACGTTAAATCTGTAGAGACCTGCGCCTTCCCATTGACTGTGGATAGTTTGGAAAGGGAGTAGCTGGTTCATGCATCGTCCTCGCCATTTGTCTGGAGTTTCAAGATTATGAAGTCCTCTCGTCACCAATATTCTCGTAAGCAGGTTTCAGTGTGATGTTAATAAATAATCAATCAATCGGAGAACTTCCTAATATATATAAGAAAGCCGCATACATAAATAATATTTATCTATGTATGGGAAAGAATAAATTTCTCAAGTGAATCATTTTATTGATGCAAAACACATCGTATTAAAGCATACTATTCGTAGATTGTATATGTATAACCATACATACTTTTATTTATGCTAGAAATAACAATACAATTGCATAATAGCATATAATAGAACTTTAATATGAAATAATTAGAATGAAAGTCCGTGTAATAGAGTTTTCAAAATTGCTGTATCTCTAGTAACTTTAAAAAAGATTCTCATTTTTTAATGTTCCAAATATTCAAATAATAATTTTTTTCGTAATGATTAATCATTATAAAATGTATAAGACGAAAATTAGAAAAAAAAAACGTGTATTGTTAGCTGTTATTTATAACATTCTCTTTTTTTTCTTTCAGAATGTGTTATTCTTATTTTAAACTTTATTTCTCACCAATATAAGAATAAAGATAAATTATAATTCTCTTTTAATTTCGAATTTTTCCAAACTAGTTGATCATATATCACGTAATGAAATCGATCTAAAATTCCTCAATCAGAAACAACGAGTTCATAAAAAATTTCACATTTCACCGAAAAGAAAAGTTTGATTTTCCCAATAGAAATTAATGTTTTCTTTTAACCAGGAAATAGTTTTATATCCTTCATTACCTCATTAAAAAAATTATTCACCTGTGAAAAAACTTGTTAAAATACTTTGAAAAGAAAAATATTGACTAAATTTAGACAAATTATTTATTATACAGAAGGAAAAAGATTGAATATCTCTTTATTTTGAATTTGGGTAATCAGTTCACACAAGTTAAACATAACAAGAAATCATACAGTCATAAAGAGGGTAAAACAAAAAGCACATTTCGAATGGAAACAGTAAATTCTGCTCTTGTATTTACAAAGCTTGTTTGGTATTTCAGGAAAACTATTTATGCAATATGTACTATAATGATGTGAAATAGAGTATGACTCTCAGACAAGAGGTCAGACAGAAAAGAATGACCAACTGCCAATTCAGGATCAACGACTGGAACGCACTTTACTGAAAAATACCGTGGGTATAAAATTCCAATAACGATTCACTGTAACATCTGCTACGTCTAAGGACGCGTGAACGTTGGTGGAAGAAAATTCATTTTTTATTCCACTGTATAATCTTTCTCCTATCATTTTGCACCTCAGATGGACTGAAAAGGTTTAGTCTACGTAAAGAAAGTAGATATGTTCTACTCTAAGCTATGCGGTTTGGGCTAATCTTAATGCGAATATGTCGTTTAAGCAAAATAGGGAACAAAGGATTATACGCACACTTAGCTACAAATTACCTTTCAAATAATTTTAATTTAATTTTTTTTTTTTTTTTCTTCCGCAGAAAACAAAAAAAATATCTGAACATTTTTCATTTTATTCTATTGTTTTATTTTAATTAAAACGATTTTATTTACAATGCAGAACTGTTCAGTAACAGGTAATTACATTTTCAGCTGAAATATGTAGTAAACGTGTATTTGTTTGATAAGTATGGAGAATATATACTTTCTATTTCCGAAATTAATAAATCTATATTTATTGACTTTTCGAAGCTGCTGTTTATTTATTGCACAAAATAAAGGGAATTACAATTGCATTTTTTTAAGACAAAATGAATAAATGCTACCCTGTTATTACAGGTATTTAAATTTCAATTTTTAAAGATGATACCTTTTATGCACTTTTTTTTTAGGAATTGATGATGTAACAATTTTTTTTTAGTATATATTATTTCTTTTAAAAATAAAATCTTACGACGCTGTTAAGGTTAACTTCTTAAACGACTGTACAGTGGAATTTTCAATCATTATTTAAAAAAATGCTTGTAATTACTTGTTATTTTCTCGCTTACCTTTCTTTTCTGAATCTTTTGCCATTTTAAATAACTTAGTACTCTAACATATTTAATCACAATTTTTTTCAGGAGCAAATAATAATAATAAATGTAGTTTTTTTGTTGAAATATTTTGATAATGTTTATCATTCATAGAAAACTAGAGTGCTGTCAATTGAATCTCTAATGAAATTCTGAATTATTGTTAAGATATTTGTATGTAATACCTACAAGTATTTTAACTTTGGCTTAATTACACCTCCTATATTAAAAAATTTATGGACTGATAAAATTAATTTAATGAAGACATCTTTAGGTTCACAGTGTGCCAGCAACAAGTTTTACTCTCAGCAACCACCAAGCCCCCCTTTGAATCATTTTATTAGTCCTTGGCTTCTTTCCTTTAAGTAGCACAGAAATATTTTAGTCCGAAACATTTTCAAGGAAGCATTTCTATCTCATTTCATTACTATATATATCCTTAGAGAATGACCTCTACATTCTCAGAAGTCGAGTATTAACTTATAATATCCTAATTTAATACTATTCTTCTTTAATATTATATTCCGTCAAGATAGTAAAACGGGCCTAGTTAGTAACTAATTTAAAACTCAATACATGCATATATGTAATTCATGTATTCTTGAATTAATTTTTTTCCACTGACCTGATAATCTTCGATGGTGAGTAAACTTGGTATCTACTGTTATATTTAGCTGTTATTTTTTCATTTTTCATAGGATGAAGCTAAAAAAGATCCCCTTGACTTGTAATCAGGGTACTATATGCAGCGACTTAAATATAATTAAAAAACTTTTATGGTTGATATAATGAAATTCCCTTGCTTGTGAACACGTGAGAAAATCCATCTCACTTAAGCAGCCGCATTCTACCTCATATTACTTATGAAGAATCTTTTTTTAAACTTCATCTTGTTTTACTACACATATTCGTAGACTGACAAGAATAAGCTCTTTCAAGAAACCTTTCTTGAAACAGAATTAAGGAAGCGTAACCTGCGGAATATCATCAAAAAAGATCAAAAATAATTTTAACGGTCTTAGAAAGGGCTATAAGCAAAATACCAAAAGCAATCCTCTAAATCTTTTACTGCGCAAACAAAACGCCAGAATAATCTGTTTTTTAATCTACTATTTCAAGGTTTGAAATGAGGATTATAATCATGGCATTTCGTTTGTGATTAGTAATTTTTTATAAATGAATTCGTTAAAGCAATGGATCTCAACCTTCAATTTATAGATTCAACGTACTACGTCAGTTTTAAACGTCGCTCTTCTAATTATTTTAAAGCCCATATCTCTTCTAAATTAATTTGAAAATGGCAAAAAAAAATCGCTTTATAATGCCTTCGCTTTCCTCGTTCTGTAGATCCGTACTTTTCCTATGAAGGTATGCCCCATAGATAGTTAATAATTAAAGCAGTTAATGCTTTACATTAACTATCGCTCTGTAGGGAAGCAATTACAAAAAAATTGAGTCACAGATATGCATTGAATATTATTGAACATTTCTTCGAACTGTCTTAATTTCAGTGTATTGTTCTTATGAATCGTCCCAATAAACTACTAAGATCTAGAAATTTATCTATAATGCACTATAAGAGCTTTTTTTTATCACAAAATTTTGCTAAACAATTGTTTCTTTTGAATGTCTATAGGGTTTTCTTTTAATAAAAATATGTTACGTTTTCATTTTGCGGTTTGTACATGATCAATAGCTATAACGAATCTACTTTAAAGAGTACATTTTTATTTAGATCCTGTCTTTTTTTCAATGGAATTGCCCATGCGATTGCTTACGTCTGGTGAATAATTTTTTATTTGAAGCAAAAAAATTATAGTATGTTTAATTGCCACTTCAGAAATGGGTAACCGCAATAAAAAAACGATTTAGTACATTTCTTCTTCGGTTGAGCAGTATTTTATTTCGTTGGTTTCCACGGCACTTTTCGTTACAAAAAATGTCAGTAATCTGCTGGAAATTGTATAGAGGTTGAACTCTCTTCAAAATTCTTTCAGTCCGTATCTAATTTATATAAATATGTGAATATATTAATAGATCACAATTCAGTTATAAAAAAATAGACAGCATTTGATCTAACACTGTTCATCAAAATTTCATTACTATGCAGCATTCATAGACTAAAACAATTCGCAGCGTGTTTCTTGTAGAGATAAACAGCCAGTGTTGTTTCGGAAAGAAGAAAAGAAAACGTTTTATTTTTTTTAATGCTTAAATCGAACATAACGCAGGGCTTTTTATCTTCAGGGATGCGTGTCTGACCCCCCACCACAAACCTTGATCATTTATTCATCTTTGAACAAGTATCTATGGAACAAAAAAAAGTTCAAAGAGGCAGTTGAATTTGATAATGAATTCATCATATGACAAGTATGGAATGCATTTAGCACCTACCGTTTGTTTCCCCACACAAATCTCTTCCTATATTAGCTGTTTGTGGTCAAATAGAGAAGAAATAATGAACAACACGGCAACTAGTTGCCCTAACAGGTCAAAAGATACTGGAAAGAAATGCCAAGAACCTAATCCGTAACCGGTTCATTCCTCTCTCCATTGACAACAAATCAAAAAAAAAAAGGCCTTTCATTGTACAACTGGTTACTTTTCTCTTGAATCACGCCATTCTATATCTAGAAAAAAATATCCCTCGCAAGGAAAGGAAAACTTAGATATTAAGTCCTTTGAATGCTCAAGAAATTAGGTTACGCTCGAAAGCTTTTGTTATGTCGTCACAGAAAGATATACCTACACTGTGCTATAATCATTGTTTGAAATGTAGATCTGTAGCCTTAATTTGAGGATTAGATATATTTGACAATGTTATTTTTGCTTTGCTCTAAACATAAAAATAAATATATATCGAAGTTATGTAATCAGAGGAAATAAAACATTTTAATTTTCGATAATTACTGTATAAAAACAATTTAAAAATAAAACCGGACAAAAAAAATATATATATAACAATTCTTTTTTTTCTTTATATCTGTTCATTCTTATTAATTATTCATCCATTAGACCCAGTTAGCAATAAACTTCAAAAAAATTGAAAAAAGTTTCAAGCGTTCTTTCAAATAGATTTTCATTTCATACATTATAAATAAATATATACATTTGTAAAAAAGTAAAATTTAAAGATTATTAATATCACTAGCTATAAAGAGTTTAAGAAAGTACTTTTAAATTTTAAAATTTTCTGTGCATAAATGACATTCAGAATATGCATAAACAAAATGCACTATATATGCATAAAACAAAACTTGACAAAATATATAGTTTTAGAATATTTTTTAAAAAATTATATATCGATAATTTCCTGAAGGAAGCTAACCCTTTCCAAACTATTCTGAACCTAGCTTTTGTAATCGATGGAATAACAAAGGTAGTTGTATTAGCAGTGAAAAGAGTTCTTTAAAAAATAATTCTTCTGAAATATTATGAAAGAATCAATGGATTTTCCTGGACCACCTTCAAATCAAGGACATAAAAAAAAAGGGGAAAAAACATCATATTGTTGGGGCTCAATCGAAGTAGATGTTCGAAAATACCTCTGAGCTGCTACAAATACCACCTGCCTCAAAACACCGTTTACGCTACCCAACAAAAATTTCCAAGTACATTTTAATCCAAGGTGCTTTATTGTATACACAGCTCTCTACTTTTTCACATATATCTCATCTAAATAAAATTCCAAAATCTAATTTTATTCAACGAAATCAGAACTATAAGAGAAAGAGCTGTGTATTAAATATTACACACAATTGATATTTAAATGTATTAAACATAATAATTTTATAAAAACTTTCCATGAATTTTATTTTATACAGCTATACCCTGATTTATTTTTTTATATTAGAAGATGTTCTTTTGATTTGAAAAAACACATGATTTTCTCTCATGTGTTTTTTGACACCTAATGATACACATTATTGATACACAAGGAATATACATTTTGAAAATTCATAGAATATAACATGTATACCATTTAAACTATATCATGCGTAGAAATAAATATATTTTCAAAAGTATTGCCATAAAAACAATTTCATAATGTCTTTTCCTTTTAAAAATAAGGTTTAAAGTAAGGTTTGATTTCATTCTACAGTGAATATCATTCATAAATAATTCATATAATAGCTGAATTTCCAGAGAAGTTTCCAGTTAGTTATGCAGTTTTCTTCAGTAAATTTCAAATAATTATATTTTAACACATTTCTTTCTTCCCTTTCACGTTTTGAACTGCAACACAAGTTTCTTGTAAATTAAGAAGTGTTTGACATTGCAAAACCAAATATAGGTTCTGATTTCCAAAAAAAAAAAAAAAAAAAAAAAATGGATGATAAACATTCCGTAACTTAAGTATTGAAAAATAATACTTACTCTCTTTAACTTTAAATAAAGGTAAAAAACTTTTTAGCAATAAATTTGTAAAATATAGATGCAAAGCATAATATTAGCAATTACATATATGATTTAAAAGGAATTAAAATCCGACGGTGAAATCAAAAGCAACTATAATTTAAAAGATATGAGAAACGGACAAAACTCAGAGGATTAAAATAGCAAAAGCTCGAACCTGAACTAAAGTCTAAATAGCTCAGAGATATACCATTAAAATTATTAAGGTGAGAGAAAAAGTTAAGTCTCAAGAATAAAAGAAATCTGTAGTAGACTTTGCTTAAAAGAGTAACCAAGAGATACTTGTCCTACCCAAAGTCTTTTCTATACATACAATGGTCATAATGACTTTGACATGAGTACACGATATAATTTATAATGAATTTTTACGCGATTAATTATATATCTGCACTTTTTAAAATATCATGAACGTATCGATTTTATCGATCATTCACATTTCATATTATCATAAATTGCAATGCAGATTTTAAAAATAATCTTAAATTAAAAAATTCGTTTAAAAGCTTTGATTATGTCCTTGAGTTAAAAAACACCATTTCAAAGGATTATATTTATTGCAGCTAGCTCTATCTGTTCTTTGTCATAATAAAAGAAATAGCTCTACTAACAAAGGCAATTTAGGGTTGTGCAATGGTACAGGCATTTCTTCCAAATAATGCAGAGTCTGGATCACACATTGTCAGGGTTTGTTAAAATGGTGGCAAACGAACAAATATAGATATTCGTGATAATACCGAAGGAAACGAGGTATTTACGTCTGGGAGCTTATACCTGATGTAATTATTCGCTTTAACTGAAATCATTCTTCTTTCCAAACTGAGTTTTGTTTTATTTATTGATATTTTTATACATAAACACAAAATCATAAATCTGTCTCTTCGAAACTCCTATTCGAATTTTATCGATCAAGATATAACATCTATGATGTGAAAATTTTAATGAAAAATTAATCTGTATCATAATATGTATATATATATATATATATATATATATATATATATATATAATCATATATATATATATATATATATATATATATATATATATATATATGGCGGCTTCCACCGTCATTTTTGACGTCATTTTGAGCTGTAGGAGATTTGAAGAAAAGGAGCAAACGATCTTTTTCTCCATTCACTTAAGTTTTAAATTTGTAAATGCTAAGTTTGAAATAAATGAATGTCTTTGCCTCAAAAAAAAAAAAAAAAAAAAAAAGTAAATATTATGAAAAATCGTTTGTTTAAAATGATTATGGAAGAGATTTGTTCTGCGATTGGCAACAAAAACATTATTATTATGTGTTTTAAAAATTTTATCGGTCTACTGCCATTACTGATTGAAGATGTTTCGTTTCACTAAAAAAGTATATTTAAACTCAAACAATTGAAGTTTCTTTACGAGTTAACTGTTTTCGGTGCTAATTAATTAATGATAATAGGTGTTCGTGCTAGGCAGCAAAGTGAAATCGTTAATGTAACAGCTCTCCGAACACGACACAGAAAGTTGAATGACACGCACACCTTCTGAAAGGAAATTATGGGGATGACAGGCTTTACCGTAACACACCCCTTCCCATATATATATATATATATATATATATATATATATATATATATATATATATATATATATATAT
>BMAW01055385.1:40463-54666 GCA_019974015.1 Nephila pilipes
GGTGTGTTGATAAAGCCTGTCCATCCCCCATAATTTCCTTTCAGAAGGTGTGCGAGATGCATGCAACTTTTCTGGTGTTCCGGAGAGCTGTTACATTAAACATTTCACTTTAGCTGCACAAAACTGTTTCATTAAATTAATTAGCCACACCGAAAACGGACTAACTCCACGTAAAAGAAACTTCAATTGTTGGAGATTTTAAATAATACTTATTTTAATGCAAACAGAAACATCTTCAATCATTACAGCAGTAGACCGATAAAAATTTTTAAAACACATAATAATAATGTTTTTGTTGCCAATCGCGCAGGAGCAAATCTCTTCCATAATCATTTAAACAAACGATTTTTCATAATATTTACTTTTTTTTTTTTTTTTTTTTTTTGAGGCAAAGACATTCATTTATTTCAAACTTAGCATTTACAAATTTAAAACTTAAGTGAATGGAGAAAAAGATCGTTTGCTCCTTTTCTTCAAATCTCCTACAGCTCAAAATGACGTCAAAAATGACGGTGGAAGCCGCCATATATATATATTATATATATATATATATATATATATATATATATGTATTATATATATATCTCTCTCCATATATAATATATATATATATATATATATAGCATATTATGATACAGATTAATTATTTCATTAAAAATTTTTCACATCATAGATGTTATATCTTGATCGATAAAATTCGAATAGGAGTTTCGTGAAGAGACAGATTTATGATTTTGTGTTTGTAATTATAAAAAATATCAATAAATAAAACAAAAAACTCAGTTTGGAAAAGAAGAATGATTTCAATTAAGAAACGCGAATAATTACATCAGAGTATAAGCTCCAACGAACTAAATAGCCTCCGATTTCCTTCCGGTATTATCACGAATATCTATATTTGTTCGTTTGCCACCATTTTAACAAACCTGACAATGTGTGATCAGACTCTGCACATTATTTGAAGGAAATGCCTGTACCATTGCAACAACCTAAATTGCCTTTTGTTAGTAAGAGCTATTTCTTTTATTCCATGACAAAAGAACAGATAGAGCTAGCTGCAATAAATATAATCGCTGAAATGGTGTTTTTAACTCAAAGGACAGCCAATCAAAGCTTTTAAACGAATTTTTAATTTAAGATTATTTTTTAAAATATCTGCATTGCAATTTTATGATAATATGAAATGTGAATGATCGATAAAAATCGATACGTTCATGATATTTTAAAAAAGTGCAGGTTATGTAATTAATCCTTAAAAATTCATTATAAAATTATATCGTGCTACTCATGTCAGCGAAAGTCATTGACCATTGTATGTATAAGAAAGACTTTGGGTAGGACAAAAGTATCTCTTGGTTACTCTTTAACTTAAAAGTCTATTACGGATTTCTTTTTATTCTTGAACTTAACTTTTTCTCTCTACCTTAATAATTTTTAATGGTATATCTCCTGGCTATTTAGACTTTGTTCCGGTTCGAGCTTTTTTGCTATTTTAATCTCTGAGTTTTGTCCGTTTTCCTTATCTTTTTAAATTATAGTGCTTTTGATTTCACCGTCGGACTTTTTAATTCACTTTTTAAATCATATATGTAATGTGGTCATGCTATTATGCTTTGCATCTATATTTTTACAAATTTTATGCCCTAATAAAAAGTTTTTTACCTTTATTTTAAAGAGATTAAGAGAGTGAAGTATTTTTTTCAATATCTTAGAGATTACGGAATGTTTATCTCCATTTTTTTTTTTTTGGGGGGGGGGGGGAATCCAAGAACCTATATTTGGTTTTGCAATGTCAAACACTTCTTAATTTACAAGAAACTTGTATTTGCAATTCAGAAAAAACTTTATAAATGCAAGAAAGGAAGAAAAGAAAAATGTGTTAAAAATATAATTATTTAAAAATTTACTGAAGAAAAACTGCATAACTAACTGGAAACTTCTCTGAAATAATTCAGCTATTATATGAATTATTTATGAATGATATTCACTGTAGAATAAATCAAACCTTACTTTAAACCTTATTTTTAAAAAAGGAAAAGAACGTATGAAAATTGTTTTTTATAGCAATACTTTTGAAAATATATTTATTTCACGCATGATATAGTTTAAATGGTATACATGTTATATTCCCTTGAATTTTTCAAAATGTATATTCCTTATTATCATCAATAATGTGTATCATTAGGTGTCAAAAACACATGAGGAAAATCATGTGTTTTCAAATCAGGGCATAACTGTATAAAAATAAATCAGGGTATAGCTGTATAAAAATAAAATTCATGGAAAGTTTTATAAAATTATTATGTTTAATACATTTAAATATCAATTATTGTGTAATATTTAATACACAGCTCTTTCTCTTATGATTCTGATTTCGTTGAATAAAATTGAATTTTGGAAATTTTATTTAGATGAGATATATGTGAAAAATGAAACTGTGTATACAATAAGCACACTTGGATTAAAAATTGTACTTGGAAATTTTTGTTGGGTAGCGTAAACAGTGTTTTGAGGCAGGTGGTATTTGTAGCAGCTCAGAGGGTATTTTTCGAACATCTGCCTTTTCGATTGAGCCTAACAATAATGATGTTTTTTCCCCTTTTTTTATGTCCTTGATTTGAAGGTGGTCCAGGAAAATCCATTGATTCTTCATAATATTTCAGAAGAAATTATTTTTAAGAACTCTTTTCACTGCTAATACAACTACCTTTGTTATTCCATCTGATTACAAAGCTTAGGTTCAGAATAGTTTGGAAAGGGTTAGCTTCCCTTTCCAGGAAATTATCGATATAATTTTTTTAAAAAAAATATTCTAAAATATATTTTGTCAGAAGTTTTGTTTTATGCATATATAGTGCATTTTGTTTTATGCATATTTCTAAGATATGCATTTATGCATATCTTAGAAAATTTTAAAAAATTTAAAAAGTACTTTCTTAAACTCTTTATGACAAGTATTAATAATCTTTAATTTTACTTTTTTACAAGTAATAATATATTTATTTATAATACTTATGAAATGAAAATCTATTTGAAAAGAACAACTTGAAACTTTTTCAATTTTTTTGGAAGTTTTTATTGCTAACTGTAGGTCTAATGGATGAATAATTAATAAGAATGAACAGATATAAAGAAAAAAAGAATTGTTATGTATATATTTTGTCCGGTTTTATTTTTAAAGTGTTTTTATACAACAGTAATTATCGAAAATTGAAATGTTTTATTTCCTCTGATTACATAACTTCGATATATTTTTATGTTTAGGCAAAGCAAAAATAACATTGTAAATATATACACTCTAATCCCTCAAATTGAGCTTATTTTCAGATCTACATTCCAAACAATGATTATAGCACAGTGTGGGTATATCTTTCTGTGACGTATAAATTAACAAAAGCTTTCGAGCGTAACCTAATTTCTTGAGCATTCAAGGACTTAATATCTAAGTTTCCTTTCCTTGCGAGGATATTTTTTTCTAGATATAGAATGGCGTGATTCAAAGAGAAAAGTAACCAGTTGTACAATGAAAGGCCTTTTTTGATTTGTTGTCAATGGAGAGAGGAATGAACCATTTACGGATTAAGGTTCTTGGCATTTCTTTTCGAGTATCTTTTGACCTGTTAGGGCAGCTAGTTGCGTGTTGTTCATTGTTCTTCTCTGTTGACCACAGAGCAGCTACATGTAGGAAGAAGTTTGTGTGGGGAAACAAACGGTAGGTGCTGATGCATTCCACGCCTTGTCATATGACCGGCGTGAATTCATTATCAAATTCAGCTGCCTCTTTGAACTTTTTTGTTCCATAGATACTTGTTCAAAGATGAATAAGTAGTCAAGGTTTGTGTTGGGGGTCAGACGCATCCTGAAGATAAAAAGCCCTCTGCGTTATGTTCGATTTAAGCATTAAAAAAAATAAACGTTTTTCTTTTCTTCTTTTCCAAAACAACACTGGCTGTTTATCTCTACGAAACACGCTGCGAATTGTTTAATATGATCTATGAAATGCTGCATAATTAATGAAATTTTAAATGAACAGTATTTAGATCAAATGCTGAAATATTTTTATAACTGAATTGTGATCTATTAATATATTCTATTTTTTATATTTATATAAATTAGATACGGACTGAAAAGAATTTTAAGAGAGTTCAACCTCTAATATAATTTCCAGCAGATTACTGACATTTTTTGAGTGTAACGAAAAGTGCCGTGAGCCAACGAAATAAAAATACTGCTCAGCCGAAGAAATGTACTAAATCGTTTTTTGTGCAGTTACCGTTCTGAAAGGTAAACATTAAACATACTATAATTTTTTTTGCTTCAAATAAGAATTATTCACCGAATAAGCAATCGCATGGTAATTCCCACGTGAAAAAAGACAGGATCTAAATAAAAGTTATCTTACTCTTTAAAGAAGTAGATTCGTTATAGCTATTGATCATGTACAAACCGCAAAATGAAAACGTAATATTTTTATTAAGAAAACCCTATGAACACAACATTCAAAAACAATTGTTTAGCAAAATTTTGTGTCAAAAAAGCTCTTATAGTGCATTATAAGATATAAATTTCTAGATCTTAGTGGTTTATTGGGACTGTTGATTAATAAGAACAATACACTGAAATTGAACGAGTTCGAAGGAAATGTTCGTAATATTCAATGCATATCTCTGTGACTCAATTTTTTTGTAATTACTTCCTAAGAATTGAAACTGATAGTTAATGTAAGAAGCATTAATAACTTTAATGCAGTGATTAACTATCTATGGGGCATACCTTCATAGGAAAATGCGGATCTACGAAAGAACGAGGGAAAGCGAAGGCATTATAAAAGCGATTTTTTTTTTTGCCCATTTTCAGAATTAATTTAGAAGGAATATATTAAGGCTTTAAAAATAATTAGAAGGAGCGACGTTTAAAACTGACGTAGTACGTTGAATCTATAAAATTGAAAGGTTGAGATCCATTGCTTTAACGAATTCATTTTATAAGGAATACTAATCTCAAACGAAATGCCATGATTGTAATCCTCTGCATTCAAACCTTGAAATAGTAGATTAAAAAAACAGATTATTCTGGCGTTTTGTTTGCGCAGTAAAAAGATTATTTAGAGGATTACTTTTGGTATTTTGCTTATGTACTACAAAGACCGTTAAAAGATTATTTTGATCTTTGATCGATGTTGCAGGTTACGCTTCCTTAATTCTGTTTCAGAAAGGTTTCTTGAAAGAGCTTATTCTTATGTCCAGTCTACGAATATGTGTAGTAAAACAAGATGAGAGTTTAAAAGATTCTTCATAAGTAGAAAATATGAGGTAGAATGCATGCTTTAGTGAGATGGATTTTCTCCACGTGATTTAAAGCAGGGAATTTCATTATATCAACCATAAAGTTTTTAATTATAATATTTAAGTCATGCATATAATTACCCTGATTACAAGTCAAGGGGATCTTTTAGCTTTATCCCTATGAAAAATGAAAAATAACAGCTAAATATAACAGTGAATACGCAAGTTTACTCACCATCGAAAGATTATCAATTAAGTGGAAAAAAATTAATTCAAGTCTTATGAATTACATATATGCATGTATTAGTTTTAAATTAATTTACTAACTAGGCCATTTTTTACTATCTTGACAGAATATAATATTAAGAAGAATAGTATTAAGTGGATATTATAAGTTAATACTCGACTTCTGAGAAATGTACAGAGGTCATTCTCTAAGGATATATATAGTAATGAAATGAGATAGAAATGCTTCCCTTGAAAATGTTTCGAAAGGACTAAAATATTTCTGTGTACTTAAAAGGAAAGTATTAAGGACTAACAAAATGATTCAAAAGGGGGCTTGGTGGTTGCTGAGAGTAAAACTTGTATTTGCTGGCACACTGGCATGTAGACCTAAAGATGTCTTAATTCACATTAAGTGGTATCCAGTCCATAAATTTTTAATATAGGAGGTGTAATTAAGCCAAAGTTAAAATACTGACAGGTATTACATACAAATATCTTAACAATAATTCAGGGCTAAATTAGGAATTAATTGACAGCACTCTAGTTTCTAGATAAACATTATCAATATTTTCAACAAAAAAACTACATTTATTATTATTATTTTGCTCCTGAAAAAAATTGTGATTAAAATATGTTGAAGTACTAAGTTATTTAAAATGGCAAAAGATTCGAAAGAAGAGTGAGAAAATAACAAGTAATTACAAGCATTTTAAATAATGATTGAAATTCCACCATGCAGTCGTTTAAGTTAACAGCGTCGTAAGATTTTATTTTTTAAAAAGTAATATATACTAAAAAAATTATTTTTATCATCGATCAACTTCCTAAAAAAGTGCATAAAAGTGTCATCTTTAAAGTGAAATTTAAATACCTGTAATAACAGGAGTAGCATTTATTCATTTGTCTTAAAAAGTAAACACATTAGCAATTCCTTTATTTTGTGCAGCAAATAAGCAACGGCTTCGAAAAAGTCAATAAATATAGATTTATTAATTTCGGGGGAAATAGAAAAGTATATATTCTCAAAACCATACTTATCAAACAAATACACGTTTACTACACATATTTCAGCTGAAAATATGATACCTATTTTCAGACAATTCTGCATTTGTAAATAAAAATCGTTTTAATTAAAATAAACAATAGAATAAAATGAAAAATGTTCAGATATTTTGTTTTCTGGAAGAAAAAAAAAATTAAAATTAAAATTATTTGAAGAGTAATTTGTAGCTAAATTGTGCGTATAATCCTTTGTTCCCTATTTTACTTAAACGACATATTCGCATTAAGACCAACTAAACCGCATAGCTTAGAGTAAGAACATATCACAGATTCGCTTTCTTTACGTAAGAGCTAAACCTTTTCGGTCCATCTGAGTGCAAAATGATAAAGGAGAAAATTATACAATGGAATAAAAAAATGATTTTTCTTCCACCAACTTGATTCACGCGTCCTTAGACGTGAATGTTACAGTGAATCGTTATTAAAATTTTGCTGCCAGTATTTTTCAGTAAAGTGCGTTGATTCCAGTCGTTGATCCTGAATTGTAGTTGGTCATTCTTTCTGTCTGACCTCTTGTCACAGAGGTCATACTCTGTTTCACATCGTATAGTACACCAACACAATGCATAAATAGTTTTCCTGAAATACCGACAAGCTTTGTAAATACAAACGAATTTACTGTTCCATTCGAAATGTGCTTTTTGTTTACTCTTGCCTTGACTGTGATTTCTTGTTATGTTTGTGTGTGAACGATTACCCAAATTCAAAATAAAGAGATATTCAGATATTTTTTCCCTTCTGTATAATAAATAATTTGATAAATTTAGTCAATATTTTTCTTTTCCAAAAGTATTTTAACAAGTTTTTCACAGGTGAATAATTTTTAATGAGCAATGAAGGATATAAAACTAGGGTTTTCCTGGTTAAAAGGAAAACATTAATTTCTGTGGGAAAATCAAACTTTCTTTTCCGGTGAAATGTGAAATTTTTTATGAACTCGTTGTTTCTGATTAATTTTAGATCATTCACATTACGTATTAATATGATCAACTAGTTTGGAAAAATTCGAAATTAAAAAGAAATTATAATTTATCTTTATTCTTATATTGGTGAGAAACTAAAGTTTTAAAAATAAGAATAACACACATTTTGAAAGAAAAAAAAGGAATGTTATAAAATAACAGCTAACAATACACGTTTTTCTAATTTTCATTTAAGATGTATACATTTTATAATGATTAATCATGCGAAAAAAAAATTATTATTTGAATATTTGGAACATTTAAAAAAATGAAGTCTTTTTTTAAAGTTACTAGAATGCAACGATTTTATAAAAACTCTATTACACGGACTTTCATTCTAATTATTTCATGATAAGGATTCTATTATATGCTATTATGCAATTGTATTGTTATTTCTAGCATGTCTAAAAGTAGCGTATGATTTATACATATACAATCTACGAATAGTATGCTTTAATACGATGTGTTTTGCATCAATAAAATGATTCACTTGAGAAATTTATTCTTTCCCATACATAGATAAATATTATTTATGCTTGTAAACTTTCTTATATATTAGGAAGTTCTCCGATTGATTGATTATTTATTAACATCACACTGAAACACAACACGAGAGCTATTGGTGACGGACTTCATAATCTTGAAACTCGAACAAATGGCGAGGACGATACTTGAACCGGCTTCTCCCTTTCCAAACTATCACACCACGTCAATGGGAAGACTTGGAGTCTCTACAGATTTAACGTGCATCATTCCTGCTACACGGCGGGTCTTTAATAGCATCGGGGCTCGAATTCACGAATCAACGAAAAAAACGCCGTCCGCGACCATGACCGCGGCCAAATTCTTCGATAATATTAATTGGAAATATGTTCACCTACACATACAACCTATGTGAGTCCATGACTCTGTAAAATGTTCTTTTAATGACATGATGACCTAATTATAATGGATTTATTCGTAAATTTCCTTCTCTCCAGCGACCCAATGTAATGATACTTGGGTCTGGTACCGATATGAGGCTTGATGACGGAGAAGTATTATATTAGTCAATGTCTAACATCTTTACAACATCTTAAAATTCTTGTTTTCCTTGAAATTCATCTCTAGATCGTATGAGATGTATTAAATAAAGAGTAATGCAAAATCCTCTGAGAAATATGAATGCATTTGACTATTTTTAGTACAAGAACTTTTGATTACTTTTCGAAAACTCTTAAATGTTTTTCTAGGAGGGGAATAAGGAAAATTCATAACAATTTTATAACCAATTTAAATTATTTTTTCTCAACAATTTAAAAATATTTATTTTCTTAAGATAGTTTATTTTCGCATGGTATAAACTTGAAAATTGAAGATTTGTGACAATTGTTTTTGGAGAATTGTATGGACTCTGAATATTTTTATTTTCTAAAAGTCAGGCAGCATTAAATCCTTCAAAAAGGTTTGAATTACAAGCTGGCAACGAATTAATCGAATATTAGATTATATTAGTACATTACTAGACTGTTCAAAAAAATCTTTTTCAATCATTATATTACCTTACAACAATCAAATTAATTTATTTAATTTAAGTATATATAGTACTTTTTCAACATATCATCATATATTTATCAAGTATTTTTTTAAATATTGGAATCGCAAACCAATACACATAATTATTTTAGAATTCTTAAAACTGTGAATTATTTAATTAATTATCAAATATTTTTTTTTATTGAACGTATAATTTAAATTCTTTTATCCAACTCCATGAAAACATTTAAAACGTATGTGTAATACAGGTATGGAAATAAATGAGAAACATAATTTGTTCATTCTTTACGTCATGCTATTTCTATAATTTGATTGAGAATATTTGGAATTAATATTAAAAGAAAGATTTTGGAGATAAAGAAAAACAATGCTTTTATAGAGAATTTTTCTTGTGATAATTACTCTCCCTGATTCTTCGATGACAGTTAAGAAACTTAAAGACTTAATCGTTAAAGACAGATTTTGATGAGGAATTCACTTAAGATTTGTTTACTAATATAATAGAGGAGCGAAAAGAAAAGAAGAATTAGAAAAAAAGTTGCGCCTTGAAGCCCTTGCTATAGAAGAGAAACGACGTCCAAATCAACACGAAATCGAGCTAGAGCAAACAAAATTAGAAAATTAACACGAATTACACACGATAGTTGACCAATACGTCAATTTAAAATTACTAGGCAAGGAAATATCCAAATTTCTCCATAAATATGGAGTTAAAGAAGATATTAGCTTATATTTAGTCTTATTCGAACGTCAAGTGCAACGATTAACAATTTCAAAAGAACATTGGGTTTCATATTTTTTAGGACTCTTACCTTCCAAAATTTCTCACATCGTCGCACATGAACCGGAGAAAATAGAAAACAACTATTACCACGTAAAGAGCTGATGCTAAAATGATTTAAAATAACACCAGAAAAGTTTCGCCAGTTATTCAGAACGCATCAAAAATTTATAACCGCACTTGGACAGATTATTATCACGATCTTGTAACATATTTCGACGGGTGGACATCAGGGATGAAAATCGAATCTTTTGAAGAATTGAGAAAATTGATCATCTCAGATCAAATAAAACGTAGAGGTCTTACCGACTTCAAGCAACATTTTCTAGACGAATGGACAACGATAAATTCGCCAGCCGAATTAGCAGAAAAATTTGAAGAATACGAAGACATCAAGAGAATACTAAATCAAAAGCCATTCAATACATATTTTAGGGACAAACAAAATTTCAGAGCACCAGAAAAATTTCGACAATTTAAACTGCCTCGAAAATTAGAGCAGGACAGATCAATAGGAAAGTTGCAGCGACCATGAGTTACAATCGACATCACGAAGCTCAATCTTTCAGTCACGGAAGTTATGAAGGAAATCACGAAACCTCAAATCGATGGATCCAAAATCGAATTCATGGAAGAGAAAGATACTCAAGTTCAAATGTTTGTAATCATGCTCAAACGAATTACTCCAGGTTTAGAAGATTCAACGATTCTGCGAAAGAGCCAAATACAAGCCAGCCGAAGAGAACAACGAATTTCACCAGAGAAACTAGCAAGCCTACGGCAACATGTGCCACTATCAGTCGAGAATGTCTACGCGCCAAAGAAATAAAGTTTGAAAACAAGAAAGTTACTGCGCTTATTTACACCGGAAGTACCGTCAGTCTACTACGAGAAAATACCAGCAGAAGAATCATCGATCCAACGAAGCTAGCGAAGAACAAAATTCTCTTAATTGGCATAGGTGAAGCTCAGGTCACTAAGATAGAATCTTTCGAACAAGAATTTCAGATAGTTGGAGAAAACTATACACTAACTTGGCATGTGGTACCAACAACAAAACTGAAATTCGAAGCAGTCGTAGGCTCAGATATTTTAGAACGAGCATCAATCAACTTCACGAAGAATGATGTAGAATTTGTTAAATATGAAAATCAAGAAATCCTGATGCAAATACTAGCGGAAAATGTCGAAAAGATAGGACTGAATTACATAGGAGATCCTGAAATCAAAAGAAAAAAAAAGAACTTACGAAAATAATAGAAAGCTACAAGCATGAAAAGACGGCAAGCACCGACGTCACCATGCGAATTATTTTGAAGATTGAAGAACCAGTTTATCAATCACCACGCCTATTAGCATTTACGGAAAGAGAAGGAGTAAATAAAAAGATAGAAGAATGGCTCAAAGAAGGCATCATACGCCCCAGATCATCAGAATACGCCAGTCCAGTTGTAATGTCAAAAAGAAAGATGGAACTTCGAGAATGTGCATCGATTACCGAAAAGTCAACCAGAAGCTAGTGAAAGATAAATTTCCTTTACCTCTCATCGAAGATGTTTAAGATACGCTACAAGAAGCAAAAGCTTACTCCACGTTAGATTTACGAAACGGTTTTTTCCACGTCAACATTGATGAAAATTGTAGAAAATTCACGTCTTTCATTGTTCCAAATGGACGATTCGAGCTCAACAAAGCTTCTTTTGGGTTAAGCACGAGCCCAGGTGTTTTTCAAAGATTTGTCACAAGCATTTTCAGAGAACTTACACGTAAAAGAATTTTAGTCAGTTATATGGATGACCTTATTGTTCCAGCAAAGAGGAAAAGGAAGGACTACAAAAACTTAAAATTGTGTTCGAAATTGCAAAGAAATATGGTCTGGAAATAAAATTCAAGAAGTGTCAGTTCCTAATGCGAAAAGTTGAATTTTTAGGTCACATATTAGAGAATGGAATCATCAAGCCCTCAGTCGCAAAGACATTAGCAGTTGCAAAGTTTCCAGAATCAACGAGCGTAAAGAAAGTACAAAGTTTTCTAGGATTAACAGGATATTTCCGAAAATACATAAAATATTACTCGAAAATTGCGAAACCGTTAAGTGACCTCTCAAGGAAAGAAAATCCATTTGTTTTTGGAACACAACAGAAAGAATCATTCAAAAAGTTAAAAAAAGTATTGTCTGAAAGTACAGTCTTACACATTTACAAATATAGAAGAAGAACAGAATTACAAAGAAAAGATGCCAAGAAGAACATAGAAGAAATACAATCCGAAAATTAGAAGATTTACAAGAAGAGGGGAAAAAATAATAAATATCGGCTGAAACTATACAGCTCCAGAATACGAAAAACTGATATGATAAATCATTTTTCTATCAACACCATTTAAATATCAAATGTAGATAGATATTATTTGGTGAAGCTCGTTTGATTTAGTTTAATGCTATGTTATTTTCTTTTCATGTACTCGATATTATCTTGTATTATTTATATTTTCTATCTATGCTTATTTACATTTTATATTGCTTTATATCAATATTTTTATCATTCATATAAGAGAAATTGTTTCAAAAATTGATTACATATTTTGCTCCATGTAGAATATTGAAAAGTTTCGAAATTCATCCCCCCCCTAATTTTGTGTTATTAGTTATTTTGGAAAAGTATGAAATATAATTAGTGAAGGTTTGCGAATTCCAGTATAGCTGGAGACCAGCTGTATTTAGAGGGTCGAACTCTGTAGGATTTTCCAGCTAGTTATCAAAGTATTAATTGTATTTTCAAATATATTGTAAAACCAGTTCCTTAGTTACTCTATAGATGGCACCATGAGATAGCTCACGCAGCTCCCCCTATTCCTGAACAAAACTGAAAAACGTTTAGTTCTCTTCTCTTCTGCTCTTCTCCGTCTTCTCCCAATGTAGTTGAACTCCGAACGCCAGCGCACGTTCCAAAGCCCATCGCCGACATGCTTCAAAGTTGAGTAGCTATCTATCTTTCTCGAAGGAACTTGTTCTTAGAAATATGTCAACTTGTACATAGCTGCTTTTGTAGATATTTTTCATTCATCTATCCTTCTAATAAACGAAGTAAAACAATATTAAGCCTCATCATCACTGGTAAATGCTGACACGCACGCACACACGCACGCACACACACACACACACACGCACATATATATATATAACGTGTGTGCGTATTGGTAAGTGTTTTTGGCTAAGAGGAAATATAAATAGACAAAGTTAAAAAACTTCTTAAGAAAGAAAACAAATGAAGATTCATTTGGATGTAACCGCTCAAGAAAATCTCCTTTTACTAATGAGCATAGAGTTTACATTTGACCGATCAGAAAGTTAAGAACTTTAAATAGACTATACACGTGACTTGATTCAGTTGTGAGTAGGAGGTGCTTTGAGATTTGAATATGAATGAGTTTACTTTCTCAGAGTATTCATCCAAATCGAGTGTATTCCGGACATGCTCTTAAAAACTTTTGACACAGTGTTAACATCACTTAAACAAACGCCGTTTTAATTAATTTAAAAACTCAGTAATTGTATGGTCGATGGTTATAGCAAATGACACAAGAGGGTTTTTTTTTTTTTTTTTTTGTCTCTTCTCATTGCACTTAAGTTATATTATGTTAGATAAGTACTTTCTTTTCAGACTGTTCAAAGCTTTGACAAATATGAATCAATATGATTATATTGAATTCTTATTGTTGAGAAATTTTTTTCAAAATTTGTGACGTCCAGGTATCCATACCTTCGGGTATTTGAGCTATCATATCTTAATAACGCTCCGTCTCCTATCAAACAGTCTGAATTAGCAGAAAATCAATCATTAACTTAATATTATTGTTCTCTTAACAATAATTAATACTCAATAGGTTTGTCTCGAATGGGGTGTATATCTTTTTACGAGTCCACACTTAAAGTAAATATTGCAAAATTTTACTTATCTTTTACAACTGATTGGACGGATCTGAGTCAGTACTGAAACTTGCACCATTCGTGGATGATCACTTCACGTTGAACGTTGAGTCATATAATCTTTTTATTCTTAGCATAAGCAAACGTCTCGTAATCGTCGATTGTAATCTCGTTGTTCAAATCTTCCTGTCTGTCTCTTTATCTCTCTACTACTACTATCTCTCTTTCTCCCAGTATTGCTGTTTCCCCCAACAACTCATAATTTCTCAATTCCCGTATTATATTCACAACACTGCTATTTATATGAAGCAAAGTTGATTTATATAATTCACAAGTCGAGGTTCTGAAATCAAACAACATCATAGATTCCTATAAGATCAATTGAAGGGAAATACGCTTAACAACCCATTACAAATTAATG
>BMAW01055385.1:64143-86824 GCA_019974015.1 Nephila pilipes
TGTTGTAACTGCGTTCAGTTACGTATGCTCTTACTTAGGAAAAACCTTTTTCATGCTCAATTTTTCTGGATAGTAAATGCACTTCCATATGATATCTGTGACATCAGCAATCTCACGGAGCTTCTTTACGATCTTTCATTATGAAAATTTTGTCACTTCACTCACATTTTCCGTGCTTGGCTTCCCTGAGTCTACCCGTGCGCGTCGTTGTGTCGATACGACCACGTTAAAACTCGGCAAACCACCGACAAATCGTTGCTTTTGATGGACAAGAGTCAGTGAAAGCATTTTCAATCTGTTTCGCTTGCACTTTTGGCTGTTTTACCGGTAAAACAATGTTTTATCAGAACACGAAACTCGGTTTTCCATTTTTAAACAAACTAAAACGACTTTGCTTCAACCTCGATAAGGGCTGTTTCTGGTCCGATCCATTAGAATTTGACGTTTCAAGCAAGGTTAGTACTCTAGAAGATTTGGATTTACTGGTTTACTACAGAGCGCCATCTCTGGGTTAATTCTAAATCGGGAGTTATTGATTGATGTGTTATATATATATATATATATATATATATATATATATATATATAAACACATTCGGTTAAACTGGAGTTTGGGATAAGGGGTCAACATGAGGTGTTCAATAACCATAGCCCATACAGGCCCATAGCAGTGGGCAAGATAAGCGACAAAATTTAGATAGGCAAAACCACCTGATAGGCGACAAGGTAGGCAGAACTACCTGAACTAGAGTGCAAAAAGTAATAAATAAACGCACAAAAATGCATATTCAATTATTTTCATCCAAAAAAAAGAATAGTAAAATCAAATACAACAGAAAATTGATAGGTTTCTGAGCTTTCCTATATTTTGAGATGGACCACTGACCAGATTTAACAAGGTTGTTCAAATGCGTCAAGAATAAACAGGCTTCTATTTATTCCTGTTTATCACGTATTTCTAAACGTATATTGTGAAATGGGCCAATGCCTGTCTACGAGGGATAAGATTTCAACAAGCTTTTTCTATCCGCATGTTAAAAAAAAAATCAGATTTAAAACAATGCTTTATTTATGCTAAAACGTCTGGTAGTGATAGTGATACAGTTAGTTACAAGTGTAGTTGAAGTGGAAAGTTTGTTTTAGAGGTCGAAGGGTATTATATGATATACACCTAACAGGCTAAATTTATTTAATTATTTTCACAACCGACTTCATTTTTTACGTATTCGCTATTTTATGGAGAACTGTTAAACCAATTTCAATAAAACGCTTTGCTATACATCCTCAACGATTTCTAGTAAGCGTGTAGATAAGGAGGGAGCAGGGAATTCTTCCCCATCGAGGTCGGAAGATTTAAAATATGTTTCAAAATAAAGCGAATTCTTGGATAAAAATATGCTATTTCATTTTAAACATTTTTCTGATTTCTTCAATTTTTTCCAAGTTTAGCCTGTGACTCTCCAATTCTTTGAAATGTTTTTGAGTGACCGCGGTAGCCTAGTGGTCACGGTCGTGGGCTCGCGACCTGCGGTTTTCTTCGCTTCGGGGGCTCGAGCCTTGATGCCACTAAAGGCTTGTCGTGTAGCCGGGGCTGATGCGCGTTAAATCTATCCAAGCTCAAAGTCCTCCTATTGTAGTAGAGTGAAAGTCAGGAGATGGAAGTGCCATCTCAGGCTTCATTTTCTCTTTTGGACCGAGGTTCAGAATTACTAGGTCCGTCGGCAATAGCCCTCGTGTTGCTTTTGGTGTGAAGTTAATAAAACCAATCAATCAACTGAAAAGTTTTTGTCCGTGCCCAAATACAGGCACTATTAGGGCAAGTACAAACTTATGTTTTTTCAATACTTTTTGCGCTAAATTTCTTTATTTTTCCGTGGAGTCTACCACAGTAAATGAAGGAAGCCGTATCCAAACTCTATCAACAGACCCAGAATTATAACTCTATCATATAAACAACTCAAACAGAAATGTTTGACTTAAAAAATGTCCATTACCTCTTTCATTCGATTAAGATTTCCCGTTTGACAATCAAAATCCAAATTGGTGATTTAGAGCGAAAATCTATCACACACACAGAATTTTGAAAATGGAGAACAAGTCTCGTGAAACTGGCTAAAATATTTTCCGTGTCAAAAGATTCTGTATTTTGTTTTTGTTGCACGCTTTACGGAAATTTAAAATTTTAAATTCCTCTTCAAATAAGGGCTATAGAAACTGAAAAAATATTATTAAATCATGAGGTATTAAGAAAGTATGAAGATTCAAATACCCACGTAGATAATTTTAAATCACGGATAGAACTAAAATGAAGGTTGAAAATTAGACATACTGTAGATTCAGAGACAAAGATTTATAAATGCTGAAATCAGATATTAGCATGACGGAATTTCACACTAATTTCAGTTATTAAATTGCTTGCATATAGTTTGCTTGCCTTCCAAGGTACAAGCTTCATGAACATAATAATGGAAATTTTCTAAAGTTAAATCTGCTTCTAGCTAGAGAATGAAAAAAAAAAGAAAAAAAAAAAAAAAACATTTGCAGAATCCTCGACAATGAAGAAAATAGTATGATTTGGGATGTGATAGTTAATTCAGAAACAAGTGAGAAGCAACACGAGGGCTATTGGCGACGGTCCTCCTCATTTTAAACATCGGTTAAGTGACAAGGACTACACTTGACACCTCCGTCTCCAAATTTTCACACCTCGAATAAAGAAAAGAGAGTGGCATATTTGGATAAAATAATCCAGAATGGAATTAATAGACTATTATATGATAACATAAAGCCTTATATCATGAAACCAGTTCAAAAAGAGACATATTAGGTTATTCTTGAATGCACTCCCAATGCGAGTAAAGTTTAAAAAATTGTAGTAAAATTGTAATCAAAATCTCTATTCTGATAAATCATATTTCTAATGATTTATCAGAATAGAGATTTGAAAATAAAATTAACTAACGTTTTGGGGGTTAACTTCCTATTCAGAGATCTACTAGAAGAGCTAGGGAGAAATAGATTGAAAGTGAGAAATAAAAGCCACGACAACGGTTCATATATGAGAGGCAACAAATTGGGAGTATAGTCAAGAATTAAAATTTAAGCTCTAGAGCACATTTAAAGTACTTTGTAACAGTCATCCCTTAAACTTAGTAATAAACGATGAGGTAAAATCTTTTTTGAAGGCAGCACACTTCATTAATATGGTCAAAAGCTATATCATTTTTTGTCTCATCGTCTTTTCGGTGGTTACATTGTTACGAACATGAGATGACGTTTCCCTGCAATGATTCTCTTATAAAGCAAAAGAGGCATTTACAGAGATGTCATCAGTCAGCCAAGAAAAGCTTAATCTCTAACCCCTTAACCTTGGAGACGGATTTAGAGGCTATTTTGACGAATTTGGCGACAAATAGAAGATCCCAGTAAGTTCTGGAATCTTGGCGAAACATCGGCTGGGAAGAAAATTACTGACTTTTGTGATTTTTCATTTTGGCGTCGCATTTATAAATGACCCTGGACAAGTATAAATATGACCAGAGCCTATGTCAGATAAGCCAATGCCTGGATATAAATACGTCCAGAGCCTATGTCATAGTCAGTGTCTTTGTCTTTGGAGTCTCTGCAGAGGAGATCGATCGGGAAATCGACTGGAAGTTGTCGGCGCTTGGAAGTAGAGCGTGTCGGAGGAATTTGTGAAGAAGCAGAGTTTATTTGCCGGGAATTGTCAAAGCTTACCCTGGAAGTGTAGAGTATTACTGCGGAGGTTTGTCCGTTGTGCGAACTAGTAAGCCGGTGAGCTGAATGTAACTGATACAACTGTTACTGTTATTAAGAGTGGTGTTTTTCTTCTTGTATCGGTGTCACTAATCCGTACAAGTTCTGTATTTCCTGTTTGTGCTGTTAGTGTCTAAGTTCTGCTACATGTGTGTTGTCCTGAAGATTTGTGAATAGAGTATCATTTGTCGTTATCCTCCGTATTGAATTGATTTTCACTCTCATGCACTTTTGTTACAATATTAAAGGAATACCTCATGCATTGAAAGTATTGAGTGACATTCGTTGGGAAAGTAGTATAGATTCTTTAAAACCATTATGTTTTCAAATAGGAAATATTCCCGATGCTTTATTAAGTATGTAAAGAAATCCGATGTAGATAAATATAGTTCGAGAGGAGGCTAGGGTTTTATTGACCACGAGAAAACTATTTAAGTTTTCATGTTCGATCGTCCTTTTGTATGAAATATTGAATCACATTAATCTGATAAGAGTGTATCTAAATATTTTCCTAAAGATTCACAAACTAAAGATTTTCCTTTATCCTAAGTTACTGATTTATTAAATCGATCCTTATTTTTTTTAAAGAATTAAGCATGGATCAATCTTTCCATAACATTATTTTAGAAGCTAAAAATTTTGATAGCGAAATTGTTGCTGAAAGATCTTTGAATTGACTACTCCGTGTCATCATGTTTGGACTACGAAATGAAATTTTTCATGTAAAAGAGGTTATTCAAATCAATACAAGATCGAAAAGAAAAATATAAACTAAAATTTTTTTTCTTTACAATAGATCAGTTGAATAGAGTATTGGAACTAGGATTCAACTTATCAAACAGTCAAAAGGATTCTTGAATTATTAAATGATGTTCACGAACTTAACAGACATGCGTAAGAATGAGTTACTGTCACATTGTAAAGGTCTCGAAAACATCTTGACTCATGGAGATTCTTTCGATCTTAACACCTAACAAGCAGAACGGGCTGACGATATAGGCTTTGTTTCTTCACTTTTAATAACGAAAAAAGTCCAGTTGACGTTCTTAAATTCATTTATTTGAAAACCATACCTACTTAAAATCGACTTAATGTGTTAGCAATGTTGACCACTGAAAATGAATTGAGTAATAAATTAGATCTGAAAGAAGATATTCACAATTTTTCAGAAAAGAGATTTCAAAACAGGTATGTATTAATTTAGGCTTAGACTTCATACACCATTGTACTAGTTTTATTAACTGTTGTAAAATTATCCCTAAAAACAGTTGGAACTTGTTTTAGTTTTTATTTTCATTGTCGTTAGATCGCTAAAATGGGGGGGAAATTTTTCAATAAAAATATTTTCTATATATCTGTCTTAGTATTATTGTTTTAATTAAATTATATTCATTTTTTCGGGTAACAGACTTTTATAATTCCTTTTTTTTTTTTTTTTTTTGAAAATTTTAAATCTTTTTGAAGCTTGGGGGTGGAATTTTTTGAGTCTGCCTACGGCTGCAAAAACAATAGGGCCGGTCCTCAGTCTGAACACTGGTTCTCATCGGCTAACAATATGACAAGAACATGGAACTCATTTTCAATCGGAAAACATCATCGTCCAACATCGTTTTTCATCAAGGGGAATTATGTGTAAGTAGGTATCTTGCTGGACGGCCGAACAGACCTGCATATCTTTTAAATGAAATCTGTGCCTGTTAAAAGATAAAGAAATGAAGTTCTTGAGATTACATTCGCCCGTTTCGGGGTGCTGTCGGTCTTGACTTCATATTTACGGATGATAAAGCATCGTGTCTCCGTGCGAACCTGACCGACGACTTCCTTGACATTAAAAATATCAGATACAGGACGCAGTCTGCACATTCACCTGATCTGAATCCTGCGGAGCATCTGAGGGATATTCTCAGGACACAACTTGTGGCTCTTTCGCACCTAAATGGCTCTTCGAGACGTTTGGATCTCTTTGAGCGCACAATTCATCCATAATGCCATAGCAAGAACGGAAAAATCGTTCTTTTGCATTATTTCCTTATTTTATAACTGTTTTACACTCGTATATAACGCGTCCCGGCATTCCGTCTTAAAAGCTGAACTTTTGGACCCCAGTATATATATTATTATGGGCCCGAGATGACGCTTCCCAGCAACGGTTCTCTTAGGAAGGAAAAGAGATATTTACAGATACTTCATCAGTCAGCCAAGAAAAGTTTAAGCAATGACCCCAACCTAGACAATCGTTTTGGCTACTTGGCGAGGAATTTGATGACTTTGTGACAAAAAAAGTATTTCTAGAAAGTGCTGGAATCTGGTCTATATCTCCACTAAGAAAAAAGTTAATGACTTTTCTTTCCGAGTGATGTCACATCTGGCTGAACATCTATAAAACGGCAGTTTACATTTGATTAGTGGGGAAATCGACTGGATTCTGTCTTTAAAGTCTGTCTTTCATGGGCAAAGTAATACCGTGGATATTTGTTCGTAGTGCGAATTAGTAAGATAGTGAGCTGAATGAGATTGATACAACTGAGACTGTAATTAAAAGTGCTATTTTTAATGATCCCATAACTATGTATGTCGTTAATATATACAAGTGCTGTATTCCGATTTGTGCTCTTACTGTCCACACTCTGCTACCTGTGAGTAGTCTTGTCCAGAATATTTGTATTTGTGAATAAAGCGTCATTTGCCATTATCCTCCATGTTGGATTGACTTTACTCGTCATGTAACCTGCAGAAGTGTAATATATATATATATATATATATATACACTGCTGGTCATTAAAATTGCAACACCAGGAAGGAAGGATCTGACGAACGCCAGAATCACATGAAAGGCAGAAAAGGTTAGGATATGCATATGATTAGTATTTCAGCGCATTTAGACGACGCAGGAGGGAGAAAGACACCTGAAGCACTGCATAAAAGAAGAAGCCGTGTAGTGGATGTATTCTTCGGAAAGCACTTTATAAGATGGTAGTTAGCTCAGAATATCGTGTTATGCATCTAATAATAAGAAGAAATGCTCATCAGTAAGTGTCGGAATTCGATGAAGTTGGGATCGTTGCCTATCGAGAGTGTATATTATAATTCCGTGATATCGCCCTTCGCACTGGTAGAAATTCTACCAATGTCATGTGAATATGGAATCAATGGGTTGCTTAGGGTCATATTGAACGACATGCAGGATGTCCACGCCCACCCATGACTAACGTCCGAGAGGACAGACATATTGTAAGGTCGGCCCGGCAAAACCGTACAACCACATCACGGACCATTAGTTAGGAAATAGGCATGATTGCAGCACTCCCTGTATCCTTTCGTGCGGTGCGACAACGTTTGCAGCTGCGTGGACAGTCAGTACGGCAACCTTCCTCGCTTTCCTTTGTCAATGCAGTATAGAGAGAGACGGCAATTTTTGTGAGCCGAACGACAGAGCTGGATACAGGAGTGGTCTAATGCCGTCTTTTCAGACGAGTCTTGTTTTTTTCTGCGTACAGTATTCTGATGGCTCCATACATGTATGTAGGCTCTAATGAGACCATTCATAACCTGCTTGGATATATATACCAGGTATGTAAGTATGAAACCGGAATTTGCTCATAGGTGGCGGTAGATGTCGATGCAGTTACCAACACATTGCGTCAGCGGTGTCGTGTTATTGTATTGATATCCGACAAAGATTTCCAACTCATAATAACACGAGTTTCATTCAGTAGCATTAGTTTATTAGAGATAAACATGTCGAGTTTTGTGCCAACAAATTACGATTTGCGGACAGCACTACTTTTCTGTTTTCATCTGAAGAAAACCGCAGCCGAATCGCATCGAATGCTTCTGGAGGCATTTGGTGAGCATGCTCTCGGTAAAACACAGTGTTTCGAGTGGTTCAAACGGTTCAAAAGTGGCGATTTTGACGTGAGGAACGAAGAACGAGGAAGACCACCGAAACAGTTTGAAGACGCCTTGTTGGACGAAGACGACGCTCTAACACAACAACAACTGGCGGATCAGTTAAAGGTGACCCGAGAAGCCATCTCCCTTCGGTTCGGATCATATCATTACAATAAACGTGTTTTTTCTGTACAAAAATTCCGGTTTCATACTTACACACCTAGTATGTTATATATATATATAATACTGTGTTCTTAGAAATTTTTCTATAATATGTAAAGTTTTTCATATTTATTTGTATTCTTAAACATTTTCATTTTTCTTTTAAATGATTTTACGTGTTATTTCATACAGCTAGCTAGATTTTCGTTATAGATTTAGATTATATAAACTTTTACTTGCTATAGGTTGTAATATAAAAATGATTTCATCTTTTGCTATTTTATTTTTTACGTTCCATTTTCTGAAATTATTTCTGCAAATCTTTATTTTTATTTTGCAGTTTTTAAAGTTTCGATATAGTGTTTTGTTGAAATTCTTTTAGACTCTTTATGATTTAATTACATTTTTATCAATAATATTTTCCTTTTATTTCTTATTTGTTTTATTGTTTCGTTATATTTATGGTTATTTTATTATATGTGTGTATGTGTGTGAGTGGATATACATATATATCAAGAAAAAAAAGTCGCCACTTTGAATTCTTTTACTTTTCTAAAACAAGAATTAATGCGCCTTTTAATTGCCAATATTTAAACTTCTTTAAGATGTTTTGTAACACTTAAGTTCCTTCTTTTTTAAAAAAAATGTTTTGAAAATAGAGTCTAGAATTTATTTTGATACATATTTTTTGAAAAACATTCAGATTAATTTTAAGAATATGCTGAGAAGCATTATGAATTTTTCAAAACTTCGTGGCTCAAATTATGTTTTGGTATCCGATAAATCTTCCCGCATATGGTAATCCAACTGAAGATATATAAATTCTAAATCATACAAAATAATTTAAGGTTTATTTAATATTAACATTAATCATAAGGAAAAAGTTGTAACAGTATTTATAGCAGTTATAAATAGCTGTATAACAAATCCATTTAAGAACAAAAGATTCGTTCGTATGAAACATTCTTTATCAAGTTTAACTCATAGTTTTTTCTTTGTCGCTTACAATCCAAAGTTATTATTAATATTTTCTTTCTATCATTTCTATAAAATATTGAACTCTTAGATTCCTTTTCCTTTTATGCAGTTCTTTCCGTTATCTGTGGAATAAAACTTTTCGTTGCTCCACACAAAATCTACAATAATCTGTGTGAGCAAAGATTCAGGATTTTTAATCATATTTAATCACGTTCACAAAAAAACTCCAAGTTTAAAGATGTACACAAATAGTATTGCCTCAAATTATTTTTTAGAACGTGAGTTAAGAATATATTATAAATAATTTATAATAACATCTCATTTCTTCTTCTTACAGGATATCACCGAATTGCTTCACGTCTGACTTTTTAAGCAAACATTTCCAATTCATCTTGACATCGAGATTATAAGATTATGTAAATTGTTTGGTATACCACAGTTGACTTCCATTTATACATATACATATATTCTAATAATTATAGTTTTATGAATATGTCATATAAACTAGGATAAATTTCCTGCCTATTTTAATTTAGTGGCCTAGAAAACAATAATAGTCAGATGTAATGCTCCCAATCTTCGTGTACAATTTTGGCAATACGTTAGGGTTATTATTCCGTACAAAGATTCATGACCCCGGAAATTTCAGCGTTGCAAGACTTAGTTGCAAATTATCTTTTAAGATACTCAGATATCGATATTTATCCATTGTTGCTACGATGAAAGCTTATTTCCCCATTCCAGAAACTGTAACGCATTTTCAGATTACGTCGCTATCATCTTACATATATTGCATTATTTAAAATGACCTGATGTTGTAGTTCTGACATAATTTATTACGACTCATTTGCTTCTTTACTGAGAAAGATTCGATAGAAAAAGATTCATGCGCAATGTTATCCACTATAAGACTTCTTTTTCCCAAAAACTTACTAGTCTTCAAACTCAAAACTTTCTTAATAAGATTTAAAAAAAAAATTGTATTGACCTTTTGAGAAGAAGAGATATTCATAATAAAACCTTAAATACTAATATTCTTCAATAAATTCCAGAAATAGAAATAATTTCATTTATTTTTATTAGGTCTTAAACCTAATGGTGCGATATATAAGGTTTTAATTACTGTTAATAAATCGTAATCCAAAAAAATTATGTTACTTTTATGAAATTGGGAAAAGATACAATTAGAATTTACATAGAAACCGACTGGTCAAAACACCAACTTTGATTCTTAAACACGGACACTTCGGAATGACAGTTGGGCCTGAAAGATGACGAGTTACCTTAGACCAATCTTAATGAAATAAACTTTACTGTACCATTTTTATCATCATTTAAACGTACCCTTATGGCCTACATAGCTGAGGAACTTATGAATTACGGAGGTGAACTTTTCATGAATTACTTTAACGCGGTAGCAGAACCCCTTTCCATATCACCCCCTATTGGGGGGGGGGGTAGAAAGATGCATAGCACAGAAAGCACCCTATGTAGGGTGCTTTCTGTGCTGTACGAGCTCGGAGATATAAAATCTCTTACCGCTCAGGGGAGCTTTCCGATAAATATTTGTGCCAAATAGGCCAGCTTGCAACCCATTTAGGTACTTGTAGGCTCTAGAGAAGTGCTTCCCAAAGTGGGTACTAAGCCCCACAGATAAGCAATTTGATTGTTAAGGGGGGGGATTCGAAAATGAACTCATTTAGATTTTAAGAATCAACTGCCTACTATGATTTGACTAAATTAAAAGGTAGAGTTGTTAATGTCTCTATTTGAAATAAGTGCTTGTTAAAAGTAATGCATTCTCTATAGAACTTGAAAATTTGAAGTAATATTAACTACAGTTTATTGTTTTATCACTGGGAGTTCCAAATTTTCTGGAAAAAAAAATTCCGATTAGATGGTGGCTGCGGTAGCCTAATGGTTATGGCAGCGGCTCCCGACCGGCAGTTTTCGTTGAGTCGTGGGTTCGAGCCTTCATGCCTCAAAAGACTCACCGCGTAGCCGGGGCTGATGCACGTTAAATCTGTCGGAGGCCCAAAGTCCTCCTTTGGTGCGGTGTAGAAGTTAGGAGAGGGGGTGCCAACTCAGGTGTCATCCTTGTCCCTTGACCGATGTTCAAAATTACAAGGTACGTCGCCAATAGCCCTCATGTTGCTTCTAGTGCGACGTTAATAAAAACCGAACCAAATCCGATTCGATATTTGCTCATCTAAGCAAGTTCTGTATAACAAACGGCTTCATGTTAGTACTGCTAACTGCCTACCGAGCACGTACTCCACCCGTAATGAAATGGTTCATTTCATAGAAATGCTTACTGTCTTTAACTGACCTCCGATCATCGAATTCATTTCGATAAGCTGGGGGATCTCATATGAAAAGGAATAATTACTTAAATAATATAATTTAACTTAGTAATAATAACTTAATAGAATAAAAACTTAGTAATACGAAGTGTGGCTATCAAATAATGAATCTGACCCTGCTACAAAAGAAGTGCGCAAGCACTAAGCGCTAGCGACCGACAATGGTTTAGCGTGAAACCTTTTCTTTCGAATGTAGTGCATCCCTCTTCTATAAACAAATCCATATAGCCGTAGCTTTCGTTCGCATTAGAGTTATTTTTTTTGTTTTGCCGGAAAAATGATTGAAAAAAACTGATCATCGGAACTGTCAAAAATGGATGACAATTTTAAAAAAAATCGGTAAACTGGTTCGATTTGACCATTGGTTAAGTATTCGTGCGATGGCTGAGACTATAGAAATTGATAAAGAATCCGTACACATAATTTTACATAACACATGTAAGTTTTACATGTTTGTACAAACATTTTGAATGCCATTGAGAATGCTCCAAACTTATTGGAAAGGATAATAGCGTGTGACGAATCGTGGTTTTCTTACTTATAATCCTGAAACGAAGCGCTGATCCTTGCACTGAAAGAACTCATTTTCCCCGAGAGCCAAAAAAGTTCGAATGAGCAAATAAGAAATTCAAAGCAATGATGATAGTTTTTTTCGATATTCACACACACACATGGGATTGTGTACCTTCACAGGGTTTCTGCAGGTCAAACTGATATTCAATATTAGTACCTTCACGTTCTTGCTGAATTCCGTGAAAGAATAAGGTGGGGGGGGAAACTCGGATTGTGGAAGGACAAGTCATTCCGAAGAGGTCAAGAAGTTTCTAGACAAGTACATCATCCCAGTGTTAGACCCTCCACCTTATTCGCCAGATCTTGCCCCATGCGACTTCTATCTTTTTTAGATGAAATCTTCATTAAAAGAATCAAGATTTCACTCCGTTGAAGCAGTGAAAAAGAAAGCGGCTCGCGCTTCCTGAAGGAACTGACAGAAGAAGACATCCAACACTGTTTCGAACAATAGAAGATTATCATGGAACGTTGTATGGATAGAGAAGGGGTGTATATTGAAGGTGATAATAAGTAAATATGCATGAAATCAAAGTAATTAATCTAATTATTTAATAGTCATATCTTGTATTACCGACATCGAAATAATTTTTTAACTAATTATATATCTCTTTGGAGGTAGTGGTGCCCTCTAATGATTTTCACAATAGCATTTCTTCACAAAATCTCCTTTATTAATAGTTACATCTTTTGTTGGCTCTACTGTGTCTCAAAATTGATTCATCCAATTGTGAATTGAAAGTTTTCTTGTTTAAAACTATTCAACAACTTCTATTTCAATATCTTCACTGATTTAATATATTCTTCTGCTAATAGTATTGGAACTGAGAGGTATGTCTTTCATGTATTTGTCTCTTTTTCCTGAATTGTTTTAAGAAATGCTGATATTGATTAAATTCTCTCCTGTAGTATGATGTTCAACAAATTTAGCAATGAGTAAAGAAATTTCATAACTTGACTCAAAAGTACGTTTGGCAGTTGCAGTACGAGCAGTAAACAAGAGATGTTAAGGTGGCTCTTTTTCCAAACAAGTCTTTAAAGTTTGACAAAATCTGTTTATTGATCAAAATCTAACAAAATCTGACAAAATCTCAAGACAAAATCTGTTTATTGATTCGGTGATCAAGCATTATTAATAGCATAAAAGAGTGAAAGATAACAGTACATCGTGAACTGGGGGTATAATATCAAATTTAAAATATTCCACTCTGTAAATTGATCAATTCTTTTTTGCTTGCACTATTCATTTTACTGTGCGAGTGAAAAAAAAATAGATATAAGATAAGTTAAAAACTAAAAATAAAGTACGTGTCAGAAATTATTTTATTTAATTTTAATACATCAAAATTAATCATTAATGTGCTTTTTTGAATGAATGAATAGAACAAGCAAATTACCGAATTCTATATATTAAACTTTCATTTCATACTTTTGTGTATATCACGGTTCTTCATTAATAATATCTCCATTCGCCCAATAAGTATAACTATTTATAATTATATTTAAGTAATCACTCTTTTTAGTTATTATTACTAAGACATTATTACTGAGTTATATTATTCTATTAAATTATTATATATAAAGTGTGTGTGTGAGTGTGGTCAGTAAATAACGAGACTGAAGCTGTGAATAATTTTATTTTGATTTCAAATATATTTATTTATTATCACCTTCAATATACATTCCTCTTCTATCCCTACAAAGCTCCATGCGAATCTTCCAAGGTTTCTAACAGTACTGAAAGGCTTCTTCTGTCAGTTCCTTCAGGATGCGTGCTGCTTTCTCTTTCACAGCTTCAAATAACTCAAATCTCGTTCCTTTTAATACATATTTTACCTTAGGAAACAGATAGAAGTCGCATGGCGCAAGATCCGGCGAATAAGGCGGAAGTCTAACACTAGGAGGCTGTACTTGGCTAGAAAACTCTTGATAAACAATGCGGAATGGCTTGTCCTTCCACAATTTGGGCCCGCCCCCCCCCCCCTATTCTTTCATGGAGCTCAGCAAGGACGTGAAGGTAGTAATGTTGATTAAGGCATGTGCCTACCTTCGGAGCGCTTTTCATTATAAAGAAATGGGGAAACACTTGTGTTTGTAGTCAATACAATAGTCTATAAAGTTGTAAATTCAAAAGTCATTTCAATTATCTTTTTTTTTTTTCAAATTTTAGCCATATTTGCTTAAGATTTAGTAAAAATGGACATTTACGATGAAGTTCATGTAACAAATTCTAATTACGCTGAAGTTCAAATATCAATTTCATTTTTTGTTTCAACAATGTGTTTGATATACATTTATCTGTGTTATGAAGCAGAAAAATGCAGTTATATCTTGTACTGGGCTATATCAAAACTTATAAACACAACATAATTTTACAAAAAAATATATCACTTTTTTTAAGTAAAAATAGCTCCAAAATAAATAGTTATATACTTAAAAGCCATGTTTGAAGTTCACAAGATACCTAGAGATGTATATGACATTGTGATAAAATTCCATTTGAATATATGAAATACTTTTTAAGAAATGAGATTTGTTGTAATAAAAAAATTTTTAATCGCAGTTTTCCAGTAAATGCAAATCTATCAATAAAAATTAAGAGAAGAAATAGTTGCCAGATATACCTACAACTATAATAAATAAATAAATAAAACTAAATTCTATATTTAAAAAGTAAATTGTACATTCACATCGCTTAAAAATGAAGAAACAGCTGTTTAAAATGCATTGTTTACATTTCTATGGCTTAGTTTCGGTCTTGAAAAATTCCACTTCCGTTTGCTTTAAATTGAACTTCCGGTTTAAAATTTGGGTTATAACTTTGTTTCTACCTATCTTAGAAACAATTGAAAGCCATTTTTGAAATCGTAAACATATGCGCTGTAATAAAAAGCTGTAAAGAAATTTTGGAAATTTTTCACGAAAAAGGCGATTTTTGGGTAGGCCTTCAGGAATATAGTACCTTCGCACATTTTTTACCTTCAGAAACCCAGTGAAGGTACACAATCCCATATGAATATCGAAAAAGAAGAAATCATCATTGTTTTGAATTTCGATTTGCTCATTCACAATTTTTGACTTTCGGTGATGATGGGCTCTTCCAGTGCATGTGTTAGCGCTTCGTTTCAGGATCATAAGTAAGAAACTACAATTCATCTTACGTTATTATTCCTTCCAGTTTGAGTCATTTTCAGTTGCATTCAAAGTGTTAGTACAGATATTTTTGCAAGCTTCTTGTTGTTCAAATGTGAGAATTTCAGGCATCATTTTGCTGTAGTGTTTTCTCCTGGTTTCATGTGAAATTTCGCAACAATTTGATGCTCACTCATCATTTTTCAGGCGAAACAAAAAATAACACGAATGTGAACGAAGGCTACGGGTATATGGATTTGTTTGCAGAAGCGAGAGGCACTGCATTCGAAAGAGAAGGCTTCACGTTAAACAGCTGTCGTTCTCAAACGCTTAGTGCATGCGTACTTCTTTTGTAACAGCGTCAGTTTCTTATTTAATATCCGCACCTCGTATACAAATGAAAAATGTAACATCTGTTGCTGCAGATGTTTCTCCTTATATGATGGGAGAGAAAAATGACTTTTTAAAATTCAGGAAAGATAAGAATACCTAAAGGCTTCTGGTGCATTGTGTTATTCATAAGGAAACTTGGTAGCTAAAAATATTTCTACTGTTATTAATGAAATATTAAAATTAGTTGTAGTGAATATCAATGCTATTAAATCTAATGCTTGTTGTGAACGTCTTTTCAAGCTATTTTGTGAAAAACAATATATAGCCCTTGTGAGACTTTTACTTCACCCTGAAGTAAAATGGCTTTCGAAAGGAAACTTCTTGAATAGAGTTATGGAGCCATTTGATACTCTTAGTGACTTTTTAAGTGGAAATCCTGAAATGAAGCATTTGTTAAAGATCTATAGTAAAGTATTTATGAGTTATACAGCCGACATCTTTGAAAAACTAAGTATATTAAATAAGGAACAAATAAAATTCAAGTCGATGTAAAATCGAAGTTATTTGATTTCAATACATATATTGAATTATGTTAAAAATATATTTATTAAATTTTTTTTAACATTTACTGGAGTTCCTAAAGAGTGAAAGTGACTATTTCCATTGTATTTGTTACAGTTAATTATTCAGAAAATTCTGCCTCTGCTGACTTAAAAGAAAGATTTTCTGATTTAAAACAAATTGATTTTCCAACATGGAACCTTCACTCAAAGCTAAAGGGTTTGTCTGACGTTTCAATACAGTACCAAGAACTCTTAAGAATGCAAAAGGATGGGCTAGTTAGGACTTAATTTAATATAAAAGGAACGATATCATATGACTTTATGATGAAACGGAAATTAAATACTCAAATTCAATTTATTTTTCAAGAATACTATTGTTACCATTTTCATCGTCATATTTGACTGAATGCGGATTTTGTGCTGCAAACAATTTGTTACAGAAGGAAAGAAATCGACTGAATATCACAAAACAGGCAGGTGTGAGACTGAACTTGACTAAATTAGAACCTAATATGAAATCTCTCGTCAACAAGCATAAATCAGATAGGTCTCGCTAAATTCAATTCATACACTTAAAAGTGACCGTAGACTGTATCTTAAAATTATTAAATAACATATTAATAATTACTAATGAATAAAATGTAATAGAAAAACTTTCATTAACAATACTTTGTATTTGAATTTCAGTTCGCTCTATTATATATTTTGAAAATTTACGTACTGTTTTATCCTCTGTGAGACACATCTTGGGTGAATGTTCTAACTCTTTACTTTAAACATTTTGAACTATTCACATTATATCTTTTGTAGATTTGGTTAGGGAAAACCGTCAACTAAATATCTTTGAATTTTTACATGACATTGGTTTTTCTTCAGACATACAATTTTAATAATCTATATTTTATTTTTATCCTTAGCTTGAATTTTAAATTGTGTTATCTAGAAAAATTTTAACATTTTCACCTTGAGTTAGGCACGACATATCTCGCGAGGGTTCAATGCCATAAATTTCGAGCGACCATTCCCCCAAGTTTCTGTTTTTTTCTTTACAATTTCTTAGTGATATCTTCCCAAAACCAAATTCCAGTGTCCTGTACAAGTTGTCACTTATTCTTCATTCAATAAAGAAATCGAGGGCCGCGGTAGCCTAGTGGTCAAGGAAGTGGAATCGCGACCGGCGGTTTTCGTTCAGTCGTGGGTTCGATCCTTGGCCGCCAAAGAACCGCCGTGTAGCCGGGGCTGATGCACGTTAAATCTGTTCGGGGCCCAAAGTCCTCCCATTGGCGTGGTGTGGATGTTAGGAGAGGGGGTGCCATCTCAGATGTCGTCCTCGACACTTGACCGCGGTTCAAAATTACGAGGTCCGTCGCCAATAGCCCTCGTGTTGCTTCTAGTGCGACGTTAATAAAAAAAAACTAAACTAAACTAAAACAATAAATAAATCAGTTTTGGAATATTAAAAGTTAATATATGTTATTCAGGGGGTATCAGAATTTTAGATAGACTTAAATAGGACATGGGAAATAAATGGTTGATAAACATTGCTCTAGTAGGTTTTGTCCTATCGACTTCTGAGGGTTATCAATCCCTCCCACTTATCCCTTGCGAAGGTTCCAAGCTTAGGACTGGCAGACATGTTCCACGTCAGGTAGTTATTAAGGACTAGATACATTGGAGTAAATTTAAAATATTATGAAAAATCATATTAGATTTAATGTAGTACAAAGTAATGTAATCCGTTATTAAAAATGTATAGGATAAATCAATAAAAAAGAAACGCATAAAAAAGGGAAAAAAAAGATGAAAGAATCATTCCCCTCTCAATCTATTTGAGATAATGCATAGTTCACCTCTCAATTCCCCAAGAAGGACTCTAGAGAAATTTTTGAAACGTAGAATCGAAGGAAAGTATCAGAGACCTAGCTCTGACTAGCCAAAACGAAAGGGAAAAAAAGTTCTTATGACACGTTCTTTTAATGTTAAGCTGTTGTTGTCTTAATCAGTTAAGATTCTTCTTTTAAGGCTTCTCACCATTTCTATACTTGGAATTTCTTTTCTTCTCATATCTCTTTACTGCCAATTTTTGAGCTACATGTTTTATGAATGCTATGGACTTATTACAACTGGCCTTACAGAAAACGTGTATGTAGTAACGGAAAGAATTTTTTGCTAGATCTCATTTGAAGGAGATTATTGTACGATATAAAATAAAAAGATTTTGTCTAAGTAGTATGGAAAAAAAAAAAAAAAATATGGTAGATAAAATCTTCCAGGTCAGTCTGGGTTCCGCTTTTGCCTTACGTGATTCGTTGTCTGACAGTAAAATATGTCTTACATTATTAAGAACATCAAGAAGCATTCTACATAATGCATGATGGTAATGTTATAAAAAATTCAATAATAATACTGTGGGTGAGAAGTTTCACGCACGCAGCAACATTTACAGTGATTTTATTACTGTAGAGGGGAAAAAAGACTCAAAATTATAGCATTAGGTTATAGGAAAAAAAATTCTCTTAAGTTATAACTGATGCAGAAATATTTTATTTACGTAACTTAAATGGTTTGAATGAATGTAAGAAATATGATAAAAAAAATAAAGAGTAGAAGGAAAGTAATGCATTTTTAAAATTATTTTCAATATTAAAAATTTACACTTATGATGTAGCTTTTTGTGATAAGAAAATTAAGGACTAAGTGATACTTAAATATTCAAGAAATCGATTTTTTTTCACACACATAAGTAAAACAAAATATAGTATCTATAATTATATCTTTACGTCATATATGATCTACAAAGCCACCGTCGCTGATTTCTGAAGTTCCGTGTGTTCCTATACAAACACTTGATTAATTTTTTCTATCGAACTAAAGACTATTAACGATGATCCAACAAAAAATTTTATAGCAAAATTCAACTAAGCACTCTCCAAGGAATATATTAAAAATAATTTTATAATTGAGTGAGCCGTAATTTTGAATGACAGTAATAATAAATAGATTAGTTTTTTAAGTAAATTTAGCCATTCTGTGATCTTCTGTTGAAGATTGTGTAATGTACTCTCTTAAAATAGAATTCATCTTTAAAATGATTAAAAAAGTAGCTTTTCATTATTTAAAATTTGAGTGTAGCTTACGTAAATTAATATATTTATATATTTCATTCATTCGATATCTTTTTTGTGAAGAATTTAAAGTATTTAAAAAAAACGTAGTAATACTTTTCCTGATGCTCATTTTTAAAAAAAAAATGAAATAAATTTCAACTCATCATAACTTTTATAAACTATAAAATATGAAATGTTTTATTTAGCATTATCTGTAAGATATTTGCATAGATTCGGTGTTATTTTTGTTCTATCTGAACAAAAAAGTTCAAGATTAAAATAATTATTTATATCAGATATTTTCTACGATGTTAGAAACATGTTTTTCACTAATTTTATACGAAACTTAAATCTATTTTAAAAAGTTTTTTAAGTATACAACAAAAATCAGTAATAAGTTTTCAACGTTTTTCTCAGTACAATATTTAATACAAGATTAATTATTAGAGTAACCAGTTTGCTTCATGTTTCCAGTTCTTAAAATTAAGAGTAAATTAATATTAATTTTTCTTAATTTTCAACAAATTAAATTAACAGGCTTTACTTTCTCTCAAGAATTCTAACCTTTAACTAGTTATATTTATATCTTTTTCAGGTACACTGTAACTATTCAAAAAAGAATTCAAAATATCCTTTTTTATTTCTCCCAACCAAATTACTATACTTGATGAAATTTTTGCTTTTTACGCATTTTACTTTGGAAAGAACAACTTGTATTTCGAAGAAAGCATTTTAATACGCAAATTTAAATCTGGAACTGTCTACTTAAGGAACTAAATTCTTTTTTTATTTAATTTTACAGGTTATTCTTAGAACTAATCGGCGTATAGAGTGAAGCTTGCATCTCTCTGAAGTACTCTACATTCGGTTTTTATTTCTATACTCAGAGAATAGTTAGAGAAAATATCTAGTTAAAAGAAATGTGTTGTATATTTATCTGACTATCCTTTCTTTTTTTTTTTCTCTCTCTCTTGATCAATGTTAAAAATGCCGAACTCATATTGTAATATCGATGATTTTAAGGAATAGGAGAATTAGAGAGCATCTACTAATTAATTATGCAGTGTGCATATCCAGTATTTTTTTACATCAAAATGGTGATTATACTATAGTTCAATGGCAGAATTTCCTTACATAAATTATTTTAAACAGTTCAGAGTGTTTGTAACTGTTCACAGAGTTAACTTTCGTTTTTATGTCGTTCACTTTAAGTAACATTTTTCATTTCCAGATGTTATACTTTTGATACAAAACAAAAATAGTTTTAATCGCAATAGAAACTTTATATAAAAAAAATCATCACAGAAAATAGACAGAGTTAAATAGTTTGAATGATTTTTTAATTTTAAAGCATGTGTTTGATGATGAATCATCATTACTATATTATGTAAATCAGTTTTATATTAAACCATCATTAATATATTTTATAAAATTATTACATCACATGAATATTGTGCTACATAATTATTATATTGCATCAGTATTGTATTACAGTATTAAGACAAACTACGCAAAAAATTAGCAGTGTATTGGCAAGATGTTGAAACTAGATAAAGAAATTATTTAAATGATGTATAATGGAAAATTATATCAGCCTTACATAATTACAAGCATTATTCTAATGTTTTAAATATTTTTATTTACTTTTAATTGTGTAAGATATTTTTTGAAAATCAAAGGCTTGTATAATCTATTCGAAACTTTTCTGGTATTCATTGGAGCCATTGGAATAGTTTTTTAAAAAATATCTCATAATTAGACAGGTCTCATTTTCAGTCATTTATTCCCATAAGTTTGTTTTTCTGATTCATCTTCATCATATTTGACAGAACAGCTCTGGTGGGACCAAAGCCTTCTTTTGAATATTCCTCCGAGAAAGCCTGTTTTTTGCCTTTGTCGAAGCCTTGAACGAAAGCTTATGTATTTGTGAGTTCCTCTCCCCAGTCACTTGTAAGTCCGAAGTTTTTAAACAAAATCAAACCACCGTAGTTTTGGTTTTACTCTTTTCCGACTAGTAAAGGGATTTGCAACAAAAATTTTCTCTACTGAATTTTTTCATCCATTCTCACAATATGAGAAGCCCAGTTCATTCGTTTCATTTTAATACATTTAATGATATCAGATTCATTAAAATTCTATAAATTTCAGAACTGAAACGTCGTTGCCAAAGGCTGTTTTCTTTGATGCTACCGAGAATTCTTTTCAGAGCCTTCCTCTCAAATTTTGCAATTTTGTATTCCTTATATTTAGTTATAGGCCACTTTTCCTAGCTAAACATTAGTTTTTCTGATTCAAAATCATAAGATAGTCATGATTTGGCTCTAGAATAAAAATCCTTTGCCGGGGAGGGGGGAGTTTTTTCCTTCACATTGAGAGACTCGAGCAATTGCTTTGCATAACATTAATATAGTTCACTCTCTAGGAATTCGTCCTTTACACACACATTTCTATTTTTATGATTTTTTTAATATGCCTGTGATTACTGTTGTATTTCTTAAAAATTAAAATTCTTTTATTTTTGTAGTAATCTTTTTGAATAAACAATTTTTTAACTTTATCCGTTTCTTACGTCTCAAAATAATAATGATACATACATACGTACATAATGATATTCCTATTTTACGCAATCTTTATTCTAGGAGGATGGCCAAATAGCCGTTCAATTTGGAAAAAAATGGAAATAACATTTATATGTATATAACGTTAAATCATGTTTTAGTAGTTATGATGTTTTTGCGATGTTTTCCTCATTTGTTAAATTTTTTTTTTAAAATGCTCATGCATTTTGAGACTTACACATCTTTTTCTATGAATTTTTTAAAATTTGGCTCTGATATGTGACCAGTAACCTGAAATAGAGTAGTAATAAAACAAAATTGTGATAAATTTCGCTTAATTTTGGTTAATTTTCATTTGAAGATGTAAAGAGTATTTTAGGACAGGTACATTAGCCGTACTATACAAATAACAGAATAACGACTTTCAATTTAAATAATTTTCTCTCATTCTTTTTAATACCTGTTATCAAATCTTAAAAGCATCCTAAACGTCTTACCTGCGAATTAAGTGAAAATATCTCACGGCTATTAATGAAACAGGACAGCAGAAATATTTTTTCCTCGAGTTAAATTGTCACTGAAATGTGGAATTCGTGGTACTTCAAGTAGATGACGTAATGATGCTTTGCTTTTTAATGTATTCGTAAGTTTTCAAACCAGACATTTCAAATTATAATCTATTTTTTATTACCAGAAAGGTAGGAAAAGAAGAAAAGGTGAGGCTTTAAGCTAAGAAATAAATCTCGGTGAGAAAGTGATTCGAGTAGATGAATTTCTAATGAAGTAAAAAATAGTTCTTTCAAATTTAAAATAGCCTAAAATACATATATTTCCTTTTATTAAAATAATACGCGTTCTAAAAAAAAAAAATCCAGACGACTGTCGTCGCTGTAATATAAGTATTTCCTTACAACCCAATTTGAATGATCAGGTTGTTGTCACTGAAAAATAGGGATAACTACTCTTAAACTAGTTTTTGTGCCTTAAGATAATTTAAACGTGTCTCAAATTTAAATCAACGTAAGTATTCGTTAATAATGTGTCTCGTAGCATTTTAATGCTAATTTAAAAGCAAATAAAATGAAGAAGATTGCATAAGCTTCTGTTTTTAATCTTTAGAGTTTCCAGAGGAAATTGAATAGAATAAGAAAATATATGATAATACAATGAATTACTTTCAAATCGGAATATATGTATTTTCTTCTTACTGCATATATATATATATATATATATATATATATATATATA
>BMAW01055385.1:87777-101700 GCA_019974015.1 Nephila pilipes
TATTTCAGTCATTGTTAGGGTACTGTGTTCCCTCAAAAGAACCATTCAGTCAAATATCTCTATTTTGATTTCGAAAGGGTCACAGTAACACCTGATGTTAGAACCGCAATTACGTGAATCGTTTGATTTCCTCCCATTGATTCAGGAGATTTTCAGTCGCTAACCTAGGGCTGAAGATTCCTTCATGTCCCCTTTAAATTACCAGAATTTTTTAATATATTTTTGACTTTCTGATTTATCGTGAATTTGATAAATATAACAAGAAGGCGCAATGTAAAGCACTGAGAGCTATCACGAGTCTTTTTTTTGCAAAAAAAAATCATTTTTTTTTGTACAAAAGTAGTCCTTTTAATGATAAATTTAACGACTTTTAAACTTTATTTAATTCAAAAATTGAGAAACTAAATTTTGAAATATTTATTCCATATTCTGTTCATAGTATTTAAATACAATAGTTATGTCATTTTGAATAAAATTTTCTAATGAGATGAATTTCTTTAAGCCCTTTATCAAAAACTACTTAATTGTGATTAAATCCTAAAAGTATTTTTTTGCAGGCATTTCGTATGTTCTACTTAATATAATATGAAGGTAAACAAAATACTTTGTGAGAGACATTTTATGCAAAAATGATTATTATTTCTTAAAAAAGTTGCTCGTTGTGTTTAAATATTAATAGACTTATGATTGTTGTAGGATCAATTAGAGAAGTTTATTTTAATGAAAGTAATATTTTAAGCGAAATAGAGTTCAACCTTTGAGGTTTTGTTGTTGACTTGAAAAGAGAAGGCAAGTGTTTATTTTGTTTTCAAAAATAATCTCTCTTCCTTCTATGTGTTGGGTAGACGCAAGAACGATACACTACAGGAAAAATACTTATGCAACCGAATTAGTCAAAAAGTATGAGTGCCTGATATGGTTTTTGATAAGTATGAACTGGTTCTATTTATAGCTTTCTTTTTGAAGTAGGATCTGCTGGCATTAAAGGGACACAGTATCCTAAAAATTACCTAAATACCGAAAAAGATTTTATTTTCTTATTTTAATTGTTGGACATTTCTAGTTAAATATGTACACAAAATCTCAGAGCTCTAGCTATATTATTTAGCGAGTTATTTAAATTTTCCTTAACAGTGTGCCAAATCATTTCATCAACCTTCTCTAGCCGCCGACGGTTTTCCTTAAGTCCTAGGTTGGAGCCTTGAGGCCACTAAAGACCCACCGTGTAGCCGGGGCTGATGTACGTTAAATCTGTCGGGGCCCAAAACCTTCTCGTTGGTGTGGTGTGGAAGTTGGGAGGGGGGTACCAGCTCAGGTGTCGTCCTCGTCTGAGGTTCAAAATTAGGAGGTCCGTCGCCAATAGCCCTCGTGTTGCTTCTAGTGTGACGTTAATAAAACTAAACCGAACTTCATCAACCTTCAAAACTGTAAACAGTGCTTTTCTCTGTTTCTCAGCCGTTTTTTTCTTTAATGGTTGTGTATTTAAAACGCTAAGACTTTTTTTTTTTTTGTAATTTTTAAAATTTTCCTGGATGTCTTCCTTAATGTGCTTGATGATACTGAACATGGAATAAGAATTTAGATGTATAGTTATTTTTTAAGAATCCACAAAATTAGGTATAGTTGTTTTTTGTATTGTTTTTTCGTAGTGTCTGAAAGAAAAAAAATTGTAAAACTGTAAATTACACTAGTGCAACCAAACCCCATGTATAGAACTGTGAAAAACACTTCTAAGGAATTGAGGAAAAATTTGCTGAAAAATAATCAAATTGTAGAAGTAGTAGGAATTTAAATATTTTGAAACACTTTGAAAAAAAATTTAAATTTTTAATAATTATGTGTTTGAATAAACTTTGTTTGGAGTGATTTTTTTTCTTTCTAAAATGCTTATTTAATGTTTGTTCCAATATGGTGATTATAAACTTTTTATTATAAATATATAATTCAAAAAATTGCTAACAGGGTACTATTGTAACAAGTTTTCACCCACATTTCCCTTTAACTAAACTTCTGGGGCTACTTTAAAACGATGTTTGATATGAGAACATCGCCTTGTGAAAGAACTTTGATATAGGTGTATGAGCATTACTATATAAGAAGTGTAGTGAACAGGAGAGTAGGAGATAGAGGAATTGGTGAGATACATAGAAATACTATATTAGCTCTTGAAATGCTGAGAGTGTATATTTAATTCGTATTTTATCACTAGAGGTCTACTTGCTTTGGATCTTCTGGTCCGGAATCGTCTGTTTATAGTTGTCAGATGAGTAGAATTCCTTACTATAATGTTTGGTTTGGGTCACGATTAGTTAACCTGCCCACATTATGAATTTACTTTGATATTACTTATTCAAGGGTAAATAAAATGGTTAAACAATTCACGCTTTTATTTAAAGACCAATTAATACACCTGACGATGTTATTCCGTTACTCTGTGTCCCCCTAAGTTTGTGGCCTTTTTAATAAGACATTCGATTAATAAGGATTTTCAACGATGGTTAACACGCTATAATTACGAAGTGCATCAATTTGATAGGTTTCTCATTTTCTGCTAAGAAATTTCAAATACATAAATATTATTTACTTATTATATATTAGTTTTTAACGAAATAATGCAGTCAATATATTTTTGACTACTTTATTCACACATTTATCCAAAACATCTACATGTTGATTAATTAATTATTTTTATGAAAATACGCCCAATCGACGGGTTGCATTTATTCGTTTAATTTGTTGTGGAACAACCCGAATGAATTGAGAATGAGTAACGAAATTCAAAAACCAAACAAATAAAGGCTGTTTACCTACTAGAACGTAAACAAGTTGCTTTGAACTGTTTGTTTACAAAAAGAGCAAATCTTATCATACTACAAATGATCATTCCTACAATGTAGCTTGCAAGAAAGGGTGTTAAGTTTAGAAATTTAGTGAGAAGAAACTTTTATTTATAAAATACAATTCGATCAAAGTTAAGGACTATTTCATATATAAATTTTGTGAAAGCAGAAGTGGAACAAAAATTTGAATTTTTCAAGGTAGGTTGACAATATATTTATTAAAAAAAAATATTTTTATGCATTTGTGTTCCATCTACTTTATAACGAGGTTTTCTCTCGCATTTTCCTTCAAATAATCATTTGGGATTTTATATGACATTATTTGATTTGAGAATTGTGAAAGAACCATTACTTATATGAATTCTTATTGCTATATATTGAAGAGTAATGAATAGGAAAGGGATCATATAGATAGAATAGCGAGATTGGACGTGTTTATAAGCGCTTATATGTCTTATAACATTTCAGACTTGGCAGTTATTGGTACCTGGATATTGTACAAAGGAACCACTAGATTAAACATATCTAGAAAGAGTTTTATTTTTCAACTGGATAAAGAACTAGCCAGTGACCTTCGCAACGAACAAAATAGTTGCTCCTATTAGTTGCCAATTGATCTTCGCAACGAGCAAAATAGTTGCTCCTATTAGTTGCCAATTGATCTTCGCAACGAGCAAAATAGTTGCTCCTATTAGTTGCCAATTATACAAAATCTCAATGCACGAAAGTCTTGTCAAATAAGTCTATGCAAGAAAAATAGGTATAATAATATCTGTATTAAGTGTAACAGGTACGTATGTGTACGATGTGCATTCAAAATGGAGTTTATTTGTAAAAAATGAACGGATTAAAACTTTTAGTAAAAAATCTATTGATTTATAAGATAGGAAATTTACAAAAAATTGCATTTTTATTTACCCTTCAAAACACAGACTTTAGTAAAAATAGATATACAATCGATACCGATAAATATGGTGCTAATATTAAAACAAAGAAAACATAGTCTAGGTAATTTTGAAATGAAGATGCTTTATTATATTTATTAGTCACTATATTGCTGAAATTTGCAAAGATCAAGCATCGCAAAACTTTTTTAAAATTGTTGCAATTTTAAGTTATTTTTAGGTAAATATGGTAGTATCAATCAATACCGGTATTTTATTCTTATGTAAAAGAAACATTTTGAAGCAAGAGCTACGAAAAAAATACAGATTAATGTTCTGTAGCATCAAAAAGAGTGAAAACTGAGGCTTTAGAGTATGATAGATAATAAACATTAGATGATAAACACGTTATCATTTTACTTTCTTTCATAAACCAGATCTGAATTTGAACTACTGATTTTCTAGATTTATTACCAGTGTTTCCCCAAAAAAGCTTGTTATTTTGAAAATTTGTTGACCCGAATTTCGTAATTAAATAACTGAGGTCAGTTGCGAAACCAATCAGAGCTTTGATAAATGAGTGTAGATGAACCATGAAGAGTTGACGCTAAAATTTGTTGTTTTTTCGCGTGATATATGGAAAAAGATAATGAAAAAAATAAATAAATGGATTATTTTTCAATTGCAAACCTTAGATTGATTTTTTGGGTCGTTTCCTGTAAAATATGGTATAAAGGTATTCGGAGACTCTCGTAACAACCTTCTCACTTCCTTTAAAATGTTTCAGATTACAAGGAAGCAAACAAAATCTTTTTTTTATCTGATAAGAGACAGACATCCAATCATTTTATTCTGCAATGAATTGTCTTTCCTTTCAATTATTTGAAAAAATTTCGAAATTGGTTGCTTATTTATTTATTTGGAATTATTAAAAAATGAAACAACTTATTTAAATAAAAGTTTATAATACTTTTGTTCGTTATAATTCTAGTTAGTATGTTTTTATTTGAATTAGTAATCTGATAATTTTCAAGAATTTTTTTTTTTTTTTCATTTTTAATTTAATTGATGCAAATAATAATAATACACGCATGGGATATTTTGGTTTCATATAATTCATTTCGATTTTATATACTGGTACTTCGATTTACAAATCTCTCATCGTATGAACTTTCACGATAAATAATGAACTTTTTTGTGTTTAATTGTAGACTTAAGATATGAGTTTGATCCTGAGAATATGTGCAATAATAATTTCTAAAACATCATGTCACAGAGTACTTAGTGCGATCGGGATGGGATGCGATTTTTTACTACTGTTGCACTGAGAAGCAACTCGGGTGTTATTGACGAAGGACCTTGTAATTTTGAGTCTCGGGCAAGTGACTAGAACACCTGATCTGGAACCTCTCTCTCCTAACTTTCACACCACGTTAATGGAAGGACTTTGAGCCTGGACATAATTGACAGGCAGTAAACTGCATGGGGCAGAAAAAGATCCCTGCATACCTCGTGATCATGATTTCCGTATTTACCTAAAGAAGGAACCCCTGAAGAAGATTCCCTGAGGAAGGTTTCTTTCAGCGCTTTTCACTGAACCTTGATGAGAACATCGGTCACGTAGAGTGTATCTAGTTGCGCTTGATGCAGGTTTTGAGCTATTTGCATGCGTTTTGAGAAAAGAAAAAACATTTATTGGAATCTCTCGATTGTGATTGTTTATTAACGTCACACTGAGAAGCAACCCGAGAGCTATTGGCGACGGACCTTTTAATTAAAAACCTTGGCCAAGTGACGAGTTCGACACCTGAGCTGGTATATCCCTCTCCAAACTTCTACATCACACCAATGGGAGAACTTAAAACCTCTACAGATTTAACGAGCATCAGTCCCGTTACAGTATCAGTCGGGTTAGCATCAGAGATCGAGCCTACGACTCGACGAAAACACCGCCAGCCGCGAGTTCACGACCCTGACCACTAGGCTTCCGCGACCACACTTAATGCGAGCAATAATGTCCTTCTATACTCACGACATATTACTAATTTTACCGTTAAAGATAATTAATAATGTTAAACGCGATTCATTTTCTTGTATATGCTTATTAGTTTTGTAATTTACGTTTCTCATTCAAATAAAATGATAACAGAATATTCACTCACGAAACTTTACATTTATAATTCACAAATATCATTATATTTTATAAAAAAATACCATATGAAAATTCAGAATTCTTGTTTTATTAAAAATACGAAAATTCATTGTACTAATCATGTTATTGTAAAGGTGACAACAAAGTTCATTTTAGGTGTTAAAAATGTCCAGACAATATTCCAGAGTTAAACCACCTCCATCTTAAAGGCAAAAGGAAACAACGAATAAAATTATTAAAAAAATAATAATAAAGGACAAAACCGACCTTAAGAAATCATTTTTATTAAGAAAGCTATTATTATACTTAAATTCTTAAAGTGTAACTTTAAAAGGCTTTAAAGCAAAATTTAAAAAGAAAAAAATGCTAATAAACTGTCCAATTCGTTAAGTGTACACTGAATTTTGTAGTATCATTTTTCAATAAAGTTTCATATATATTTCTTTTTTGAAAAAAAAATACAAAGAAAAGAGTAAATTAAACTAAATTGTTCTCATTTAGTGATGGAAGAGATGCAAGAGTACTTACAATTTAAAAGTCAATTTTTAAGCATTTTCAGCGTATTTTTCATGAAATATTTTGAACTTTCAAAGTGTATCCTCAATGTCGAGGCTCTTTGAGTGCGAAGTTAATAAAAATGATTTTATTTTAAAATATTATATTTCTTCTTTGTTTCGAAGTGATCAATCTATGCTTTTTTTTACTTCAAATTCTACTAATTCATTTATTTTCCATTCCTATAAATATTATGCAATTTAAATGACCTCAAAAGCTTACTCGAAAAATATCAACACCTTAACACAAAAAAAATCGAAGAGCTAATATATACATCCATCAAGCAACTGATATCCTGGAAGTAGAGTTCTATTCCATGCAACAGGTTTGTTCATTCAACCATTACTAAATCAGGAAGGAAAAACAAACGAAAAGAAAAGCACATCAACTTCGATGCCAAGAATTGTCACTAACATTGCTTACAATGTAGGTCACAACCAAAGATCAGAAAACCCGGGAGTTGTAATCGTTGAAGGTTGCAAATTCGTTTTCATAGAGATGTTGCTACTGGTTGACGTCATCTCATGCAACTAATCATCATTCACGGCTGTCGAGCAAGAAGAAACGGTTTGTTGGAGAAAGAGGAGAGGGCATTACGAAATTCTTATCTGATTTGGTTGTAAGAACCTAAGTTCCAAAGTGGTCACTACCATTCTTCAATTCATAAAAATCAGTAACAAATAACTACACTTAGAGAACTTATAGAAAAGAATTGCATGTATAAAGGTAGCGTAACGGTACTCAAAAAGAAAAAATATTTATGTATGAAAGTAGAACAGGGGGAGGGGAAACATAATCGTTCGCGGAACGCTCTGATTTTTATTTATCGTTTTAATTAAAACTTAGAGAAAAAAATTAACGTATGCTTCAGGATATCAGTTACGAAAAAAAGCTATTTGGAGACTTAGTCGTATTAGAAATAACTGAATATTTATTTGGGATCCGTAATCATTCTCGATAGAAAGTAAGAACCACAGTTTCTGATCTCAACGCAATAATGGCTTCTTGGAAATAATGCGTAATACGAAGGAAAAACCCAGACAACTAAGTGTAACATAAATTTTTAAATTCTTTTCCAATGAGGATATTTTCTAGATATCAGTTTTTCTAATATGTTCCTCATTTTAATCGAAATTTTTCGATTAAACTTTAAAAAAAAAACTTCTTAGTTTTTTCATTATAGAATTTTATTGAAGGGTTTGCCTATATATTTTTTAAAAATAAAGTACTTTGTCGTATTAGAAATAATTGAATATTTATTTGTGATCCATAATCCTTCTAGATAGAAAGTAAGAACCACTTTCTCTGATCTCAATGCAATAAAGACTTCTTGGAAATAATGTGTGATACGAAAAGAAAACCCAGAAAACTATAAGTGCAGTATAAAGTTTTAAATTTTATTTCAAATGAGGACATTTTCTAGATGTGAGTTTTTTAATATGTTCCTCATTTTAATTGAAATTTTACAATCAAATTTTAAAAAAAAGCTTATCTTTTTCATAGTAAAATTTTATAGAAGTTTTTGCATACATTTTCTAAAAATAAAAAACACATCGAGGGATATTTCTGTTTATAAAATCAGATGACAGCAGGAGCGTTGTATTAAAATAGATTATTATTTGCAGTTATTGAAATAATCTATTCCTGAAACTCTTCTGACTCCTGAAACTTTTCTGACAACATTGAAAGGGTGCAGCTACGGAAAGAAAGAGCAGGAATATTCCCATGCAAAAAGAAGCTTCTATAAATCTGTATCACTATCACTTTAATTGGAATAATTCGATATAAAAACCAACGTTTTTAAAAACAACGTTTTTATATGGTGGCAAAGTTTATTAAAGAAAATTATTGAAATATTAGTTAAAACAGTTAGTTATTTTTAACTTTAAAATTCACTTAAAAAGAGACATTTGTGAGAGTATTAAGAAATTCATAATACTCATAAAATCAAAACATGCATTAGAAAGTTTGTAAGTTATTTTTTAAAAAAAGAATGGGAATCAGAATTCAGAAAAAAATTATTGTGATAAGACATGGTGCCAAATATTGGAAACTTTCTTTCTTGCGAATGATTACTGTCTAAAAGTCAGCAACCCTTACTATCTCGGAGATAGTATCTCCCCATTGTGAGTACAATAGTTTTACGAGGTCTCATGTGGTGTGGGGAGTGCCCGGTGTTCCCAGAGGGGGAAAGAAATTTTTTCCTCAATCCTAAAAGCGCCGAGAGGAAAGAATATTTTGACTTATTAAAATTATTGAAATATTAGTTAAAACTTCTCGCAAACGTCTAAATATTGCATTGTTAGGCGAGTACGAACGATTCCCAAAATTTCAAAGCTCTAGCTTGATGGGAAGTTGGTTAAATTAACGATCGAAAATTTGATGACACACACACACACCAAGTGAAATTCAGAAAAACGTTGTAAAAACGATTTTATCCTTCATCTTCCTTGAAAAAGTTCGTGAAGTAGTCATTAGCTTTTTACATAAACATACACACAATTAATTTTGTTACAAATCAAGACAGTAGAAAAAATAATTATTATTCGAGTTTATATCCTTGCTTGGTACTGCGGCCACGGTAGCATAGTGGTCATGGTTTCGGATTCGTGACCGGCGGTTTTCGATCAGTCGTAGGTTCGATTCTTGGCCACAGTAAAAATCCGAAGTGTAGCCGGGGCTGATACACGTTAAATCTGTCTGGGCCCAAAGTCCTCCCATTGGCGTGATGCGGAAGTTAGGAGAGGGTGTGCAAGCTCAGGTGTCGTCCTCATCACTTGACCGAGGTTCAAAATTACGAGGTCCGTCGCCAATAGCTCTCGTGTTGCTTCTAGTGCGACGTTAATGAAAACAAAACTAATCCTTGCTTGAAACTATAGAGGAATTTACCAACAGAGTGACAATTAATTTTGCGATTGAAAAAATCCGAATAGCTACTTTATTCCCTACTCATTCAATAGAATCCTATCTGACTCTATTCAAATGTGCCCCTGGGATTATATAAGAATTTTATCTTCGATCATGAAATTTATATAGGTAGAAATTTTTGTAACACTGGTCTACTTATTTTTAAAATATGTGAATTTAATTACTTCAGTCTGGAAGGAGATGAATTTATCACAAAATTTATTTTAAAATTTATCACATAAATATAATTAGGGAAGGGTTAGTTTTTTAATAATTGATGACGTTGAAAATAATTATAACTATCATTGTTTGATCTTAAATCTGAAATCATCGGAGGAGTCTAAACATAATATTTGGATTAGGAAACCGCATTTCTTGAATAACAGTACAAAAGGAAAATATTCCTTATTGCAGATCTTATTAGTTCAAACTCAAAAGTAAAATATCTTAAATATAAAGCGATATTCTAGAAGATCTGAATGAGTGTAAGTTGAGGTTTATAGCACAAGAGCTAAACCTGGCCATGTTGCTCCAAACAATGTAGATTTGTAATCTGGACGTTAGAAAAATGGAGAAAAAAAATTAAAAATTGGCTGACAATCAGGAGGGTCGAAAGTAGAGAAGGATTTCTAGAGTATCCTGAGGGCACGGCACCCATGTTTACCAAAGTCAATAAAACCCATGGAAAAGAAAAAGATCGCTAGCATATCTCGGGGTCATGACGTCCGAAATTATCTAAAGAAGGTGCGCCCCTGAAAACCAGATACTCTGAAATTAGTATTTACTTTTCAGTATGACACAGTACGTATTATATAAATATATAGTAATATAAAAGTAAAAAAATAAGAAATATATAGTAATATCACAGTGAATATATAGTTATTATCAGTAAAACACAAAATGAACTGATATGATGCGAGATATGATGGATTATATTCAGTTAAGACACAGAACAAAAAAAAAGACCCAATATGATTAAATAATGCAAATACAAATAACCATTATGGTGGAATATAGTTAAGTTTTATGGTAAGTATAAAAAATATTGCTAATATTACTCTTTTTATGGAATGAAAGAAAAGTGTTTTCCCCAAATGTTCTCATTTATAATATTTTAAACCAAATTACGACTGTGGAATGACACAGAATTTTTAAATGCTTGATAATCTGATGATTTATAAAATTCCATTATTCACCATTACCTTATTTTAAGTATTTGGACTGAAATTCGATTGAAAATAAACAACTTTTCTTCATTTATTGTTTCATATTTGATCATATTTATACAATTAAAGTTTTTTCTTATTAATTTATTTCTTTTGAGTGAGTTCTTTACTCTCAATGTTCATAATTCTTGGAATTGAAGTCCAAATCTCTCGGGGAAAAAATTATTTTAAAGAACAGAAAATAAAAAAAATAGTTCGTAGAAGGCACTTTTTCTCTCTCTTATAATCAATAAAATACTTATACTTTCATTTCGCTCAATATATATAAACAAATTTTCTTTCGGACAAATATGTATCAAGTAACTGAAGAAAAGAATTATATCAAAAGAAAATAATCTACTGGGAGAGTTAACCATCACACACCGAAAGAGTTAAGTTACAAATTATGCATATTATATATAATATATAAGTTAATGCATATCTTTTATAAATCCGTGGAAAATACTGTAAAAATTTCGAAGGTTATAAGTTTTTTTATATGACTACACACTTTTTAAAAAATCTTACGCACTATAAAAAATGAAAATATATAGAAATCCACACTTATACTCATGTTTGAAGATGAAATTAAAAGGTCTATTGGAAAATCTTATGTAATTATCGGACATCATTAGAAAGAGACAAAAAATTTGAAGAAATGTAAAATCTTAAAATTGTTTACTCTAGATTGAAAAAAAAAAACAACTTAAAAGTAGAACGGAAATTTTTCAATACATTTTATTATGCTAGAAATTTAAATTTCACAAGAAGGAAGTAGTTTAATTTTTAAATCGAATAGCAGATACTCACACGAGAAAGTAGCGAGTCTTATCGGTTTAATTGATATGTAAACCTTAAGACTTCGCTACTTGCAACATTCGGCGAAAAGCTTACCAAATTTGCAAATACAATAATATACATGTAGGAAAAAGTTACGAATAAATAAAGCTCTTTTGTTTCCATGGATGAATTTATATTGATATTGAGAAATGTAAATGTTGTCTTAGCACTCGCGCGAGTCACACAGCCAACCAACCGGAGGTAGTTTTGAATGGTGCCTAACTAATACCCCATGTTTCTGAAGGCCAACTAATTTTAAAAAACCATAATGGTTTCATTTCCTTTCTTTTCTGCTTTAATCCGTTGAATATTGTCACGTAATTAGTGTACATTTCACGTCTCCAAATCAATCAAAAGTCATATATTGTAAACTTATTCTGGTAAGTCACTTGTATAAAATTGTATTTTATAAGTATATAAAAGTATTTATTTTATTTAACTATTATTCGTGAGACAAAAATGTTAATTTTATTTAAATAACTTATTTATCATTTTCATGTACTTCTTGCTATATCATTTAATTATATGTAATAAATGGTAAAATGAAATAAGTTATTATTTCATTGTACGTAATTTAATTAAAGCAAGTTAACTTAGCACCGAATCTCAGTTTGGCTCGATCCGTCGCTGTCTGTCACAATTCGATAGGTTCAGAGAGCAACTTGTTTAATTAACCACTCTTTTATATGTGAATCAATTCTATTTTTTCAATTCATAGAATGCGTTCCGAATTCGTTTCCTAAACTCCGAAGAAAGTCAGAATCCCGAACTGAATTTTAACGTTGTACATTAAAGAGAAAAACAACTTATTTGTTGAATGTTTTTGTAATTTGTTTCAAGTCCCCGTCAGTTAACTTAGCACCAAGCTCCACTTCTGCTCCGGCCGGTACTGGTGAGTTATTTTAAGAATATGGACGAAAGCATAACGAAAATAATGCGTCTTTTAACTACATTTATAATCAATTGATTTTTTTTTTTTTTTTTTTTTTTGCTTGTCATATAATATAATGAAATATTAAAATTTTAGTTTGAGAAACATTGTTGTACCAAGTGTCATAATAAAAGAAATTGCTTTAAAGCGAAATTGTTATTGTCTGTCTATCAACCACTAATAATTAAATGTTGTTTTGTAACTATATCATCTTATTCGTCTTCGTCTGTCATCTTTAAGTTTAGTCACCAGATCTAAATTTCAATTTAAGTTGAAGCATAGACCAATTAATTAAAAAAAAGTCGATGATACCTAAATTATATGTTTATTTAATTTTCTAATAAGGGGAATGATATCCGCAGTTAAGTCCCTTTCCACTAATGATAACAACTTCTATAACCTATCAAAAAATACGCTAACCGGAATACGATGCGGTTGCCACCTTCTCTCTACATTTTAATTTATGTATGTGAGCTTTGCTTTGCATAACTGGAAATTGAGAAATTTGAATCAAGTGGCGTTGAAGGGAAGTAAGTTTCTTTTACATTACTTTACAAAGTAACATTACAATTTTTAGTGACACAGAAAAAGTACATATCTACTTTTCAGTGTCTTAAATATCTCAGTATTCATTTTCTGAATTTAATTTACAGTTTTTTGAGAATATTTATTGAAAATGACATGATTTCAAAAGAGGTGAATTCATTTTTTATTAGAAATATTTGATTTTGAAGGTCTTTTTATTATATTTGAATATTGCAACGAACTTTTGTGTGCTGTGTGGTAAGGAAATTCAATTTAATGCTGTAAAAAAGGTACAAGAAATTCAATTGTAATTAATTAAAAATTGAGTGAGAACACCTGAAAACTTCCATTATCTTCCCTTATTCCTTATTCCATTATCTTCCCTTATCCATGTACAACAAAAAATATTTAAGCAAAAATATTTTTGTTATCTCACTTTCTTATCATTTTGCATAAGTTAAACACATTTAATAAAAACTCTCTAAAAGCTCTTTAGATATTGTAATAATTTGAATTTTCACTATTTTTTGCCACGTTTCCATATTTTGTTCAGTTTCTTTGGGAATATCGAGGATCAGTCAAAGAGAAAATCCTCAGAAAATAATTACGAATTCTTTCGAACAAAGCTTTTCAAGAAGACCTGCTTCACAATTGTATAGCCATTAACAAATTAAAACCTTAAAACCTTTAATACTTTAATGCAGCTACTCTAACAAAGCAAAACATCAACTAAAGCCCGAATTACGTTACATATTTGATTGAAGCAAGTAAGTTATTTCATCTTGTATCAATAAATTCAAGAAAATAAATTAACCTTTTCATCATGATTAATTCTACGAGTATATTTCGGTGAAGAGTTTTATTAGATAAAAATAAATTATGACTTTGACAAAAGAAAAGAACATGACGAGATACAGTCTTGATTCTATTACATGCCGATTTTATAGGAGATAAATGAAGATATATGGTGTGATTATGTAACAGAAATATACATTACAGATTATTCATATTTGGATGTTAAACATACCTAAGATAGTTTTTATGTGTTTGCAAGTAGATTATAATCTACTTGCAAACACATAAA
>BMAW01055386.1:0-36617 GCA_019974015.1 Nephila pilipes
TATATATATACATATATATTTATATATATATATATATATATATATATTGCTTAAAGGAACTTTTTTGATAATCGTGCAAATTCCTATGCTCCCTTTTCTTATCCGTTGCATCTACTTATGATATAAATCGATTGAATTGGATATACAATGAAAAAAGTAATCTCCTGACAATACGTGACCTACTTATAAAATGATTTACGTATACCATTGAATCAAATGTACAATTTATAAGGAATTAGAAATATGAAACTTTACACTGATAAACTGTTTAAATATTTTTTTAAGTAATATAGTAAATTGAACAATCATATTGTCATAAAAAAAATTGAATCGTAAGGCGTTTCTCATGGATGGAGATTATATTTAATAAACCATTTATTAATTAATAATTTAATCTTGATGTCGATTTGGCACAAGAGTGGTTAACACGAACGGCCATCTCTTGATGGAATGGAAATACGTTCAATAAAAATTAGTATTCAGTTTAAAATAAGTATTTGAGGAAATAGAGGAAATTTTTAATGAATTAAATTTTTAACCCTTTCACGACAAAGGGAAACATTTTTCCATTTTAAAATTTGTGATTGAATTATTATATTACCTAGATTCTTCTTATAGCATATCAAAATACAATGAATGTCAAACGCTATTACGTAAATGGGGAAATTTAGAAAAGAAAAATAAAGGAACTGTCGAATCAATCGTCGCCAATGATACAACATTCACGGGATGTGTACTCTTTTATTATTTCAATTTGTTGTAACGTGTAGTTATATAATTACTGTGATTTTTCACATGTTTTATGTCATTTGATAAGTATCATTTTGTGCATTAAATAAAGAATATTTCAACAATACCTGACAGTGACAAATAATTATGGGGAAAAAATAAAATTGTCCATATAATTCCAGAAACTTAAAGATTATGTATATTTCTTATAAATTTTATTTATTTTTAGTCTAAAAAAATAAAAATAAATAGCTACACACTAATATTTTCTCCTAGAAACATTATGGACCTTTAATTGTTAAAAAGAGGATTTAAATTTCCCTGTAGATTAATAGTTCTATACTCACTTTTTATTCTCGTTAATTAATAGTATAATTTATCACGTTTGCATTTATATTATATGCATTTTAAAAAATATAATATATAGTCTGACACAAAAGAGAAAAATATAATTTAACAGTTAAAAGTGATTAATTCATTTAATACAACTTTTGTAGATAAAATAGTTGAAGTCAAATAATATTGAAAAATTCTAATTTTACGAAATTATTGCTTATCTGCTCACCTTTAAGTTATTACCTTTCTAATGTTTAATATGAATTTAACTCTTACATCTCTTCCTCTTTTTCCCTTCAAAATTAATTTTTTTGAAAATATCATTTTACTGATCACTTCAATATTTCATTAATGTCTCTCCATAGGATTCAATAAAAATTCATAGTTAATAATCAGTTTTCGAAGAATAAATTCAGTGTTTGTTTATTTTAACTTCATTTTGGGTGATAACTTTTTTTCTAATCATACTACGAATATTAGAAATTCTCTTCAACTATTCTCTTTGTGAGAAAATAAAGACCTTTGATGACATGTAAATACGGAAGGGAAATTATTACAGTTTATACCTCGAAACACTTATTTATTTGACGGTGTTAAAGTTTCATTAATTGCAATGATTAATTACAGAAACTACATATCTTCGATATTGATTTTTCATTAAGGTAAATCAGTTATTCAAATGTTTGATTTATTAGCTTCGAGGAATTCAAAATGTATGTTGACAGTTTTAACTTCTTTGTATTTTATTTTGTATAATAGTAATGAGATTTATTCTAACTCATATCTCATAAATCTAGAGACACACGTACGAGAACAAACTCGCATAAACTTGGTTAGAATAAATTCCGATAATTTTTCAACGAGAAGATTCATAATGTTTTAATCCACACGTTTACATTCTTCATGTTTCTGAAATTTGTTTTGCCGAGTTATATGATACAAGAGCGATGGAAGTTAAAATATCGTAGATCTTACCCTCATCGTTCAAAATATTTTCGAATCACACATATAGCATATGGATAAAATTGTTTTAATACTTTTGTGACTCTCGGTTCAGTACTAATTATTTGAGCCATCAAAACACAGATAAAGTTCAGTTACCAAATAATTATTGAAATGAATAATCACACTGTCAAATCTTTAAATTATAAATATTCTTATCCAAGAATAATGTTAAGTTAATAAAATTATTACGAATAATGAGTACTAATCTTGCTCACGTCCAGAACTAAAGGTTTAGTGAATACTCTTTTTATCTCAATTATTTCAAAATAATTTGAAATAAAAACCAACGTTTTTAAGAACAACGTTTTTATATGGTGGCAAAGTTTATTAGAGAAAATTATTGAAATATTAGTTAAAACTGTAAGTTATTTTTAACTTTAAAATTTACTTAAAAAGAGACATTTGTGAGAGTATTGAAAAATTCATAAAAATCATAAAATCAAAACATGCATTTGAAAGTTTGTAAGTCATTCTATTAAAAAAAGAATGGGAACCAGAATTCAGAAAAAATTATTGTGAAAAGACATGGCGCCAAACATTGGAAACTTTCTTTCTTGCGAATGATTACTGACTAAAAGTCAGCAACCCTTACTATCTCGGAGATAGTAAAGGGGAGATAGTATCTCCCCTTTGTGAGTACAAAAGGTTTACGATACCTCATGCTGCGTGAGGAGTGCCCGGTGCTCCCAGAGGGGGAAAGAAATTTTTTCCTCAATCCTAAAAGCGCCGAGAGGAAAGAATATTTTGACTTATTAATATTATTGAAATATTAGTTAAAACTTGTCGCAAACGTCTAAATATTGCATTGTTAGGCGAGTACGAACGATTCCCAAAATTTCAAAGCTCTAGCTTGATGGGAAGTTGGTTAAATTAACGATCGAAAATTTAAAGACACACACACACCAAGTGAAATTCAGAAAAATGTTGTAAAAAGGGTTCGAGCAGGATCAATTGCTATGGATCTTATTCCAATATCAGCAACCGACCTTGGAATAACCTTCTAGCATTCCTGTTAAGGGAACACGACACTTACACTTACACACACACACACACACCACACACACACACACACACACACACACACACAATACTGTTTTACCACACACACACACACACATTTAATATATATATATATATATATATATATATATATATATATTAGTGTGCTTTGAATTAATTTTTTAAAATTCCTCGTTTTAAACTTTAATTTTAATTGTTTACATGTTTAATATGTATTTTTGAATTTTATATAATATAAAATTTTTAGCAATGAAATTACTTGTTACTTTATAATTTTGTATGTTTCAATTATAGATAATTTATATTTTCATTGAATGTGTTTTTATTTTTCTAAGTGTATTTTGTAATTTTGTCACATTTGAAATTAGATAGTTTTAATAATTATTAATTTTATTTTTACTTATTATAATATATATTATCTAATTCACAGATATATTGTTAAAATTATTAATAATTAACATAAATAATTATTTAATTACTTGTATATATTTATGATTTGCTAACTTATATTAGTCACGGTTTATTCCCAATTCGGTGTTTTCGGATCAAATAACTGCATAAAAAATCAGTGTTGTTTAGATAACGGAAAATATTGGAGAGAGCTCTTTGCTCTTTTTCCCCTTCATTTCTTGATGACTTTAAGAGCTCACTGGATAATTGTCTGCTTCGGAGGTAAATAATTTTTTATTCATTTTATCCACCATTTCTTAGTTATAAAATTGAAGATTTATTCATCCGATCTATATTAATTTTATTAATTGATTATTAACTTTGCTTGTAGAATCAACGAGAGAATTATTGGCAATGAATCTTGCAATTCTGTTCTAGGTCAAGTGAAGAGAACGACATATGAACTTACCCACCTAATCTTGTAAGAAACTGTAAATCTTGAACAGTTCCCTTGTGTAATGGATGGTAAACACACTCACCACTGAATTACCATTTGGTTCGACTGGATGAATATATGTCACTGAATTCTAAAGGGACTTATTGTATTAAATTCAAAGTTATGAGAGATATTAAATTTCGTTTCGTTAAAACAATTTAAAATCCAACTCCTTGATAAGGAATAAAAAAATAATGTAATAGAGTTACATAAATGGGGTAAAATCAATATAATTTTAAAAAAAAATTAATAAATTTTGCTGGGGATTTATCTCAACTAAATCAATTGAAGAAAGTATATAAAAATTAAAATGTTTCATACGATATCGTTAAAAATAGAACATATAATTAAAATGTGTCAGCGCTTATGAGAACAATCAGCGCTTACACATTGGACGATCATTCTCCAAAAAAAAGTGTCTATGGGTCAATTTCGTGTGTCCATTTCTTGCACCCGTCAAAATAACGATCCGTCTTCTATATTAAAAAAAGTGGAGGCCAATACGAAATCATAGGTTTAAAATGATTTGATTTATTATTAATTTCTGGATTCTATTGATCCTGCAGTTGTCATAAATAGCCATTTATATATATTTTAATGCACCGCAATATCGAATGGGTACATTTATGATGTTGATTTAGCTAAACTCTCGATTATCTCAATTGAATTACCGGGTAACAGTTTGAGTTTACTTGAGATTCTTCTCAAACTTAGTATTCCTGAAACAATATTAGACATTAGAAATTAACTTGTAAATATCATTAAATATTTATATATATATATATATATATATATATATATATATATATATATATATTTATTTATATAATGTAAGATATTAAAATTTATTCATTCTAAAATATTAACTTCATACCTGCAGTAGAACATAACACTCTCTCTCGCTTAATGCCAATTTCAGGTTGATCGAGTGGCAAGAATAGCCACTATAATCCTACCGGCTTTAAATGTAATATTCTTCCTTAAAACATCCCTTATATTTCTTCTGCTAATAAAGATAATCACGTTGATTTTTTCATTTACTGTTCAGTGAGAGAGAGGCCATTTTGAGTACAATTTGAGATTACATTGATAACAGAAAAGAGGCGCTGAAGAGCAAAATAGATTACATGTCTTTCTGACGATAAACAACGCAGTGTCTCCTTTACTGACGAGGAGTAAAGAGCGCACTTTTTTGCTGTGCACCTAGTTATATAGTAGAGATTTTCTCGAGACATTTTGTCATTTGATAGGATTTCACAGTTCTAGGTGTAGGGACTTTCAGCCACTTTCGCCTCAGACAGAGAGTATAGTAGGGAATATTTTGATAGATTTACGATCGTGGGAAAGCTGCTTAAACAAATTTTATGAGCACGTGATCTAATAAATAAAAGGATAATTTGGAATTGGATAAGGAAATAAAAATGAACAATTTTTTATGAATTAGAGAGAGAGAATGGGACAGAAGAGAAAATTAAATTATTATTAAGAGAAATTATTAAATTAAATTTAAATCATTACAACCAAACACATACACACACACATATATATATTAGAGTAAAGTTGATTTTGAGCTAACTCTTTTTGAGGATATAACAGTTTTTTTTTTCAGAATAGCAATCTTTGGCTTTACTAATGACATGATTGTGGATGGTTGGAGAATTCGAGAAATAAAATATATTTAACTCCAATTCATTTAATACAATGCTACCGATGGAGTTTCGTTGAGTTAAGGGCTTGAATCGTAATACTAGAAAAGATCCATCATGTAGAGGGGCTGAAGCGAGTTTAATCTCTTAAGTCCTCCCATTGATGCGTTGTGGATGTTTGGAAAGAAAGTTGCTAGCTCATATATAATCATTCTCCTTTGATCGAGGTTAAAATTTACGAGGTACTTCGCGATCACCCTCGAGTTGCTTCTAAGTGTGATGTAAATAATATATCAGTGTACCAATTTGTTTTAATTGTCAATTCATCTTCGTAAATGAATAATAATACTTATTAATTTTTATATTTAACTATTGTTCACATTACTTGACGTAAATCATATAATCGTGTCAACTGATTTAACAGTAGAAGAAAGGGGCATTTGCTAGTATAATGAACATTACAAAAGTCAGTATCATTGAGAAAACATTTATTTGGTTTGTATTGAATGTTTAATCATTTCCTGAAAAAGCTACTTATTTTCCTTCATAAATGAATTATGATATAAATGTTTTAACAGGAAACACAGTACACTAAAATATTTTCTTTTCCAAAGGAATAATTTTATAATACACAATTTATAACAGGCATTAGATTGTTATATTTCTAATCAAGTATTAAAATAATAATATATTGATATTTTTTTTGATAGAAATAGCATTAATCAAATGTATAAAAGATAGGAATAATATTCAAATAATGAGGGAAGAAAAGTGTCGATATATTTTATTGATCGTCTAGTTTCAATATTATTGTTAATTAAAAGACTTTTCTCTTTAATATCAAACCCAACATTGTTATTTTTAAAATGATATCTTTAACATCTGTCAATGTTTTAAAATATGTCCAAAAGTCATTCATTCAATTTTTAAGAAAGTAAATAGATTTACTACCAATAAACCTCTTTTCTTATATGCATAATCGGTAAACATGCCGTGAAAATGCGATTATCAAAAACAGATATAAAAATCGATTAAATAGGTAATCGATTAGTAGTTCTTCACGTCTTCCGAAAAGGGAAGCAGTGATTAAAAAATATGGTTGGAAAATAAAAATTGTAATTGATTTTGTTCTAAGGTGTTATGTAAGGAAAAAAAAGACCAAAAACAAAAGAAGAAAAAAATTATTTGTTGTACACAGAATGATGTCAAAATATGACAGAAAAAGTATTTATCATCCTAACGCTTGAAGTGAGAACCGATGGATTAAAAATAAAAAGCTATAATAATGAATATCGCCTTAAACATATCCCCTCTTGTTAATGTTTTCAAAACGGTGATGTTTATAGCACACGAATTTTAATATAATATACTTCTGGGCTTAGACTTTATTTTTTGCATCATTTTAGAGAAAGATATTTACATAGGATGCATAGCCGACTACGCCTATAATAAAATAGAAAAAGGAGATACAAAGACATGATAATAAGACGAAAGATAATACATTGGTAAAGCGTTTTAAATGGTAGACTGAAAAAAATATCAAGAGCCAGATACAGCATATGGATTTTCCAACTGCATTCAAATTTCGGAGAATTCACATTAATGTATGTCTGATACTAATAGTTTAGTACTATAAGGGGTACTGTTGGCAATCTTTGGTCTTATATAGAAATTTGTGTGGATTTTGATGTCATATACTCTTCTGAAAAAAGTCGGAAATTAGAACACATCATATAAATTCACATATTACATTTCTACCAAACTATTCAGTTTACTTATTGATGTGATCTTCGCTTCTATTTATTATTATTAGTATATCTTTATTTCCAGCTGGTAGCATTTCTGGGTACGTTCCTTTACATGAACATAAATAATATCGACCTTCTTTATCTCACTAAAAGTTTATATACGAATTTTTGAAACTCCCCAAGTAATGCATTTTAGAGTTCATAATCAATTTTTAGAGATCTTTAAGAAATTATAAGACCATTCTAAATTTTAAAATAATGAAACAAATGAAATTTTGAAATAAAATAAACTTGAGAGTATGTGTATTCATTTCATTAAAATATAACTAATTGTATAAATAGAATATAAATACTATAATTTTTAGAAATAATGTATAGAAAATTGCATTGTGAAATTAAAGAATATAATTTTCGATAAAAACATTGATAATATTCATAAAAATATGAAATATTTATCCTAATTAAAATTTCAACAATAAAAAAAACCTTTTGAATCTGATAAAAATAATCGCATCCTTTAGATTACAAAAATAATTTATATTTAAAAATTGATGATATTTATATTTGTAATGTTTCCACAAAGTAAATCAATGAGGAATATCAACATGTGATTACAGTTAATTGGTCTATCATTGAGGCTAAAATATTAAGAGAGAATAATGGGACTAAATTTAGATTTCCAAAAGTAACTTTTATGTTATGACACAAATAAATTTACATATTGATATTTTTTCACTAAATTAACTGTTAATTATGATCTTCCATTACAAAATTTTAAACAGATTAACGACATAATTAATTATGATCTCAAAAATAAATCTTTAGTAAGATATTGATTATAAAAAAGATATTTCTTTGAAAAATTTAAGAACTGCTATAATTAATCTGGAGAAGAGATTTATAAATACTTGTGTAGACAAAGTACCTAATGATTATGCTATTATACCTGAACGAAAGGCTCAAAACTAATCGTGTACGCATTGCTTTCACTTCCCTTGAGCGATACAATGATAGCGGTGGTGAGTGTTCAAGCCAAAATTTAACTGTAGATGAAACATGGTTGGCTCATGTGTCAAAGATTCAAAACAGGATCCATGTAATGGAGGAATTCAACAACACTTATAAAAGTAAAGTTCAAGCACATAATTTCAGCTTGCAAAATCACGTGCACTGTATTTTGAGAAAGGCAGGGGGTGTTGCTAGTGGAATTTTTGTCGTGGAGTAACAAGATAAATTCCTAGCCTAATTAGACACCCTAAATTACGTCGTGTAATCCAAAACAAAAGGCATGACATGCTCGACAAAAAGATTGTGTTGCTGCATGACAATGCTCGTATACAAGAGGCTCGTCGAATCCATGATTTCATCGCATCATGTAGCCAAAATCAACTTGATTCCCTCAGTATAGCCAAGATCTGGCATCGAGTGACTACCACTTGTTTTTTCATTTGAAAAAGTATTTTGGTGGTCAACGCCATGTCGACGATGATGCATAAACGTGCATGATGCTGATATAAGACTATTATGCTACAGAATGCTCTGAGGATGTAATCCAGAACCTGGTTGCGTGATAAAATAAGTGACTTAATAATGTAATTAATTATGTTGAGGGACAATTTAAGATGCACGCTTTCTGGTAAAAATTCTTAAAAAAAGTTTTGATTACTACACTTGGTTTTTTAAATGTCAAAACAGTAAAAAAATTAGCAATGAGCCCCTATAAATTTATTCATATTCTTGTCCCTTATTATTCTGTTTTTGTATAAGTTTTATAAGTTCCAGCCGATTAATCCTACTCATCTACACATTGTTTTAAATTGAAAGCACTTTTATTTTAGACAAAAGATAATTCTAACATGAAACCATACAATTTTATTCTTTATTTCAATAACCAGGGGAAGGAAAGAATACTTTCCTTTTAGACCTTGCGAAAGGAAGAAGACTTTTCATTGGTTCGATTATATTCCTTAAGACTAAACATCATTCTACACATTTTTAAGTAAATTTACTTCTTTTATGTTAGTGTAATAATAAGAAATATTCATTTCCTAACATACTAGATTCTAAAAAGCTAGAATTATTCCATAAGAACGTAGTTATTTACTGTAACTTATAATAAATCTATTTAACATAATAGTGAATTGAAGACAAATTATGGAGTTGTGTTTTATGCCGGAAAACTTAAATTGATTTAAGTCGAAATACTCCATTTATTCAAGAATAGGTAAAATGGAATAGAATCATTTGGATTCATGTAGAGTATATCTCATCTTTCTGTAACAAGTACTCTTTCTAGGTTACTGCATATTCTTTATCTCCCAATATCATAAAATTTATGTAGCTTATTCATGATAGGGATTCAGAATACCTTAACACCGCGGTCTAACTCTTCCTGCATTAAACATATTCTGAGAAGGGGATTGAAAGCTATGACGGAATCTAAATCCATCTTTTAAAAGCGCAGGAAATCATTTGCATATGGGATACATGGGGACTATATGGATGATTTAATCAAAAAAATCTATATAAACTTAAGACAAAATAAAAACGACATCGAGAATCCGCAAGAGAGTGCGTTACTTTTTGATTTATCTACGGGAACTCTGCACCGATATCTTTAGATGGTACTTTAAGCATAAACTTTGAATATTTTTCGATCTGTGTGGTATTATTCCTAACTCATGATTTAATGAAATCTCTTTTTCTCTATTGCAAGTTTGCTTAGGATATTTAAACTTAGGCTTTTCTAACTTCGTGCTATTCTAGGTTCCATTGTAAATAATTTTTATTTTGAACAGCACTATAATCACTCTCCTTTTGTTGAATCAGATCACGGATACCCTGTGTATATATACTACAAGGAGTGCACTTTATGTACATTAAGCTCATAAAAATTTTTATTAGGTACATTATGTTAGGATTCAAGGTCTCTCACACAGAAAATTTAAAATGATGAAAACTCAGAGATTTTAATCATCCTTTCCTTAAAAAAAAGATTTTTGTATTTAACTTTAAGTTAAATAAGTGTATCTTAAGAAAACAATATCTTATACAGGATGATGTATTTTCTACTAGTCTTTTTGATTTCCGGTGAAACCAGAAATTACCTTTTTATGTCGAAGGGAAAAAACATATAATAGTTAACCAGAAGTAACTGTTTGAAAAATAATTAATTTAAAATATATTAGTGATTGTTCCCGAGGCCTAAAATTATTTAAAATGCTCTTTGTAATGGAAAGAAGTTTTTTATTTCAATTATGAGAAAAAGTTTGTTTCCTGTAAAGTAATATTTATAAGGATAGATTTATTGTAAAGAGAAATACAATAACATATGTTTGATGCAACTCGAAAATATTGTTTCAAATATTATTTATATAAATGAAAAAAAATAATAAATGCATCGATATTATGAATATTTTTCTTACAAACATAAAAAACTCTTTTGTAATATTTTGATAATTAGAATAAATTTTAATTATTTTTATAACAATTTATTAAAACCTTTCTAAATAAATTAAGCATGAATAGGAGCATCATATGTAACAAAAAAAAAATCCTAACAAAATAGTAGCGACTGATAATAAGGAGGTTTTGTTCAGCTGAAACTTTTTAAACGTTCTTTTTTAGAAACGAAGACATTGTATCGGTTCAAAGTATCTTAATTGGTAATTGGAGTGGAAAACACAGAAAAAAAGAATGAAAGAATTGCCAGTATGTGCAAGGAAACTAAGTTAATTACTTTCCAAATTAAAGTCTGAATTCACCAATAAAAAGTAAGTGATAATGTGGTATATGGAAAAAATAATGACGCAATTTTAATAAATAATTTTTGGTTATAAGGATATATTAAGTAGATATTTGATAGAAAAGGTTTATTAATAAAATGTTTTCTACTTTAGTTACTAAATATTAGAAACAGGCACTATATTCTATTGCCATACAAACAGAAAAATTATAAATAGAAGAGTTTAAATTAAACAATGGAATCCAATATCACTTATATTCCTTTAAAAGTATTTCTTTTTGTCTGAGAAAATAAAAATAAATTTTATTGATCCATTTATAAATTTCCGTAAAGAACTTAAAATTCATTGACTAAAGAAATAATTTGTCATGAGGAATACCTGATTAAAAGTACATGTCAATGCTATGTTTATGTAATGCTTATATTACGCTTCATTCCTTTCTCCACTTGAAATAGAAATAATTCATAAAATAGAAATTTCACTTTATAAAATAGAAATCAATTGTGTCAGATTTACTTTTATTTACATTGTTTCATTTTCTACAGCGTCATAATCATTCTTTATCATTAATTAATTTATCCACTTTTTATTAAAACTCAAACACACAGGAACATTAAAAATAGCTCACCAAGAAGTGAACTTGGGATAAAAATGAAATTTAATACACACAATGAAACAGACGAGAGATTCACTTGTTTTCAAAATCCAGACAATTAAACAAAAATAATGTATTCAATTAGACAAATATAGTGCATCTTCAAAAGCACGTGGGACCGCCTCCTGCTGCAATACATGCCACAACCGGACCTGAAATTCAGTTGATTAGACGTCGGATGTTGACTGAAGGTAACACATGGATCAACAAGTCCCGAGACTAACATTGAAAACAACATTTTTTTTGTAAAATTTATTTTTATTCATCAACATAATCACCTTTTAGGGTGATACAATCGTTCCAACGCTTTTCCAATTTTTCAATACCATGTTTATAAAAAAAATTATCTTTCGCTTCAAAATAAGCTTCAGTTTCAGCGATGACCTCCTCATTTGAGCCAAATCTTTTTCCCTGGAGCATTTTTTTAAGATCAGCAAAGAGCCAGTAGTCACTGGGGGCTAAATCTGGCGAGTATGGGGGGTGGGGAAGTAGATAAAAGCCCAATTCGTTCAATTTTGCCATTGTTTTCATCGACTTGTGGCAGGGTGCATTGTCTTGGTGAAAAAGGATTTTTTTCTCTGCATGTGCGGTCGTTTTTTTGCGATTTCCTCCTTCAAACGCACCAGCAAGTCAATATAATAATCACTGTTGATCGATTTACCTTTTTCGAGGTAGTCAATGAAAATCACGCCATGCGTATCCCAAAAAACTGACGCCATGACTTTGCCAGCTGACTGCTGCGTTTTCGGACGCTTCGGACGGCTTTCGCCAGCTGTGCGCCACTCAGTTGACTGCCGCTTCGACTCTGGAGTGTAGTGATGTATCCATGTTTCGTCCATGGTCACGTAATGACGCAAGAAATCTTTTTTGTTGCGAGTAAATAGCAATAAACAGCTTTCTGAATCATCGACTCGTTGCTGTTTTTGTTCCATCGAAAGCAATCGCGGCACCCACTTGGAAAAAACCTTTTTCATGCTCAATTTTTAAAGGAAGGATAGTAAATACACTTCCATATGATATCTGTGTCATCTCAGCAATCTCACGGAGCTTCACTTTACGATCTTTCATTATAATTTTTGTCACTTCACTCACATTTTCCGGTGTAACGGCTTCCACAGGTCTACCCGAGCGTTCCGCGTCATTTGTGTCGGTACGACCACGTTTAAACTCGGCAAACCACCGACAAATCGTTGCTTTTGATGGACAAGAGTCCGGGTAACATTTTTCAATCCATTGTTTCGCTTGCACGGTGTTTTTACCCATTAAAAAACAATGTTTTATCAGAACACGAAACTCGGTTTTTTCCATTTTTTAAACAAACTACAAAACGACTTTACTCCAACCTCGATAACTCAGCTGTTTCTGGTCCGATCGACTTAAAATTTTGACACGTTTCAAGCAAAGGTTAGTACACTAGAAAGACCTGGTTACTGGTTTACTACGAGCGCCATCTCTGGGTTAGTCTCGGAACTTATTGATCCATGTGTTATATATATATATATATATATAATGCTTCTGTAACATTCTCCAGTTTTAGGTGTACCGGAATCTCATAGACAATATTTTGATCAAGTTAATAAATATGAATATTTAAAAATAAACATTATTCTCTACCGGGGTAAAAGGATAAGGCTATCATCTAGTTTTTTTTCGCCTAAAGAACAGTTTTAAGAATAGCGTGTGTGGCTTAATTTTTATTTTATGTGATTTTTATTTTATTTTATTTTATGTGTGGTGTGTGTTATTAATTTTTATTTTATGTGATTTCATTTAGTTAGTGCCCTAGATTATAATATTTTACTTCTTCCATTAAAAATTCACATTCATTTTTTTATTTGTTTTTATTAATATACTACAAATAAAAGAGAAATGCATCTTCGAATTTTTATTTCAGTATCTAATATTATTAGATTCAAATTGGGGGGAAGGAAAGATCAAGACTAATATTTATTGCGTCAGAAGGAGATGTAATTGCACATTTTAAAAGTAGCTTAAGCTGATTTAAATTTATTGCGGTTTTACACGGAACATGAAATCTGGATTAATTTTTCTAGTTCGCAAATAAAGTCACATGTGTAATTATTTTTTCCTCTTCCATTATTTTAATATTTTTTATCATCTCATGCCTAGGCTTATTTTGTTGTAATTGTAAAAAAGATATTTGAAAATTAATAATTTTTATTTGAAAGAATTACTTAATCTAGCTCTCAGCAATATTTAATTCTCACACTTCTGAATTGAATGACTTTTGTAAGTGAATGACATATCTAATTCAAATATCACTGGTGAAGCAAGACGATAAGAAGGAAAGAAATAAAATTAAATAGAAATTGATCAAATGCCTACATTTGTACTATAGAATATGGGTATATACAGAGGAAATTGAAGAGAAATCTATAGCGGATACAGATTTTGCAATAATCAAATATGTTCAAATTATCCAAGTACGGATATAAAAGTTGAAAACTTAGAGAAGAACTATGAATTGATTTCTAAACTCACGTTTCATTCTGGGTGAAATTATCTATCGTGAATCACTTAGAATAGTCTTCGCTTATTTCTGAACATTTTCAAATTGTAAAGGTTTTTACAACTTAAGAAAACAGCATAAGAAAGAAAGAGAAAAGATTTTTAAGAAAAAAAGGAATGTTAATCCAAAAGGCTTAAAAGACTACGGACACACATAATATTAATGATAAAAGAGACTGTCTTAAATTTTATATGAGTGAGGTACCTATCTGGAACAGCTGTATACATATTTATACTTCTAGAGCAATTAATTGTAAATATATTTAAGCAATATTAGCTCAAGTTCTATTCGAAAAATGATAATCATAGCTAATTAAACACAATGTACAAAATAGAAAAGTATCATATTATTTTTTAATAAATAAATAGGAATAAATTAAAAATAAAATATTTACAGATGTGAGATAATATATATATATATTTGAATGAAAAGCTTATTCATATTATTACACAAAATGACACCATAAATGTTTTGTGTAGGAATGGTAGTTTTAATATGCTAAATGCTTCAAATAAAATTATAAAATAAAAGATGAAATAGAAGATGAAATAGCATAATAAAAATGTATGGACATTTATATTATTAAAGAAAAAATTTACCCTGCTAGCCATTAAAATTACTACACTATGAAGGAAAGTAAATACGAAAAAGGTATTTATTATACGTAAATGTATCGCATGAAGACAAAATGATTAAATTTCAAAGCGGTTAGGGGTTGGGGGGTATAGAGATGTCGAAATTAGTAGAAACAACTGCAACCTCTGGCAGCTAAGACGGCCATTATGCGGTTAGGCATGGAGTAGAACTGGGCTTAGATAACAGAAACGAGCAACTCATTCCATGCTGTTCCAAGTCTATTTCACACTTTATCAACCATACTAGCTGCAGTGGGACGGCGGTGCAACCTCTCAGTAACCCATGAATAGATGTATTGAATGTGTGACAGCTCTGCAGATCGTGAAGGCCAGGACAATAACCGAATACCCTATGTAACGAGGTAGGTCAAAACACGACGTGAAACATGTGGTATTGCATTATCTTTTGAAAAACGGCGTTTGGCCGGCTTCAAAGAAGAGGCACAAATACTGGAAATGAGATGTAAGAAATGTACTGATATCCGTTCAAATTACAGTTGATACGAACTAGAGATGTGCGTGTCGTGTCCTCAATGGCTGCCCAAAACATCACACCAGGTGCAGGACCCCTATGTCGATATTGAATGGAAGTAGGCAACGAATCTCCAAACCTCCAAACCTTCAGACACGTATATTGCCATCAGAATACTGCATGCAGAACCGAGACTCTTATAAAAAGACGACATTGTGCCACTCCTGTATCCAGCTTGATCGTTCAGTGCACCAGAGTCACTCTAAGTTGTGTCAAGGGAAGCAGAAGTAATGGTCTCCCTGCTGACAGTCAAAGCTTCTACAAACACTGTCGCACCTTACGAGAGGATAATGAGCATGCTACAACCATGCCCATTTCCTGACAAATGGTCTGTGATGTAGTTGTAGGGTTTTGCAGGGCCGACCTCACAATATGTCTTTTCTCTCAGGCATTAGTCACGAGAGGGGGTGGAGAATCTACACGCCGTTCTGTATGACCTTCAGCAACGCGTTGATTCCGTATTCGCAGGACAGTGGTTGGATTTCGCCCACTGCTACTAGCGATTTCACGGAACAATAATCTACACTCTCGATTGGCAACAATCCTAACCTCTATCAAATTTCTTCACTTGCTGGTAAGCATTTGTTCTTATTCGATGCATAACACGATATTCTCCAAAATTCCTACCTTACAATTCAAGTTTCGAATAAGAAATCCACAGCACAGTTTTTCTTTTATACATTGCTTCAGATGTCATTTCCCCCTCCTGCATCATCTACATAGGCTGCAATATTAATTACTTACATATTCCAACCTTTTCTTCCTTTCATGTGATTTTGACTTTCTTAAGATCATTCATTACTCGTGTGGCAATTTTTATGGCTAGCAGCTTAAATTGATGAGTTCTTCAATGTTTAAATATTTTCTCTTTTTAGTTTGAAGAAAAATGAATTTAAATTTTTAAGGAATTTTGTTAATAAAATAAATAAAATAGGTAACACTTGCTTCATAGTATAATAAATATATGTAAATATTTATTTCAGGGTTATATAATTGGTGGGGTTTCAGGGGCAAATCTAAAGCTACAATATTATATAAAATAGAATATTGTAGCATAAGATTTATGAATAAATTATTTGACATACATAAAATAAATTTTTACGATATTCTTAATACGCCTAAATTTAATTTCTCCTAATAATATTAATATTAAAAAAATTCTTTTTAGCTTAATAAAAAGTATGGAAAAATACTTTATATTTAAAATAATTAAATTGATTTACGCAGCAATATTGAATGTAATTTAATATGATAATGAGAAGAAACCAAAAAGCTTTTATTCTTTCCTTTTTCTTTAGTTTGTTTTTTTTTTTATAGAAGTGCAATTTTTTTCCTTTTTCTCTCAGACTAATTTTCTTTTTGAAATCTCAGCGTTTCAATAGAAGAGCCTCAGACAATCTACAGCCGTGGGCATAAAAAGTGTTCATCTAAGATTTAGTAATTCTTAAACTTTGTTTTCCAAATCTTCGTTGGGTTCTCTTTTTCCTAAATTTCTTCTTTTGCATTCATATTCTGGCAGACGAGTTTTCTTTGAAAGTTTACTGATATAATACTCCTTTTGAATCCATATATTCTGCAATTTGTTTTTCTATTGAACCTCTATAACGACCAATATTTCAAGAAAGTAGCATACATGTGACAATTTAATTATAAAAAGTTATTTTTTACCATAATTTTTTGCCACATCCTTTTCAGTGGTCTTGTGTCTTTTAAACGTCAAAAATCAAGCAATTTTTCTAATTGTCTTCGAGACATCTTTTTTAAAATTTCAATAAAATATGCAATTTTTTTGTATGTGATAGCTAAAATTTGTTCTGCTATAAATGAATTTGATATATTCATAAAAATTTGAAATAACTTTAAAATATTATTTAAAGATAACATTTTGTTTCCTCATTACTCATTAACTTATTAGTATATTGATTAGTTCAATCAATTTAAAAAAAAAAATCTTCATAATATATAACTTTTATTTCACAATACACATAAATACTTATAAATAATATTACGCTAAAATATTTAGCATCTCCTTTGGTTTTCATATTTTTAAGCCTTATTGAAAATTGACAGTAAATGCTTTCATTTTTTCCTGTCTACCTACCATAAAAAGGTATCAAAATACGAAGAAAAAATAATTCAATTTATAAAAAAATAATGTAATTCAAATATACGAGTTCCGAAAGGTTATCCTAAATAGTTTTTACTTTAAATGGTCTTTAAAATGCATTGCTCGTTTTGAAAATTATTCAAATTTTGAGAAAATGAGCTTTAAAACCTCTCTACACTTGAAGTTGTTCAAAAGTTAGCATATAACAATTTAATCATAGCTGAAGAAATATCTATATCTAAAGCTCTTAGTATTTAGAAAAAAATCTATAGGTAATTTCAATTTTTTTTAGGAAAACCAGTTTCATATATATATTTCCGTTTTTTATCATCAATAACACAAGGTGTTCTTCATCCGTTATATAAATAATATGCACCAAAGTATAGTATTTCTGAACAGCTATTTCTGAAAAAAACAATGCTGATATTCCTAATGGTGACACTTTTAATTTCCTTTTTAAGAATAATTCCTTTTTATTACTTATTTCATGACTTAAACCGTAATACACGAATAAAGATGTTACGAATCCTCATGTCTTTCTTCAATGGCATAGAATATTATTGCAAATGAGTTGATTTGTTGTGCGTATATTTTTTTATAATAGAGATATAAAAAGGGATATTAATTCTTCATGCAGACGAAAATGGCAGCTGTCTTCTAAATGTTTCTCGTATTGTTTGCGAAATCATTTAATTAGAAATATATGTATATTATTTGAAAATTAATTGCAATCATTATTACTTTATTCCTGTTATGAATTATTCTTTTCATTCATATAGAATTAACAAGCAGTTGTTTTGTAAATTTTCCGGAGACCTTCCGTAAAAAAATACATACGCTTCAAAATATAAGAATATCTAGTATGGTGTCTAGACCTTTTCTGTTAATTATCAAGATGGGAATAAATGACGGTAAAAATTTGAAATATGTTAATCTGCACCGATGAAAGAATGATAAATTATTGCTAATTTACAAAAATATTTAGCGTTACTCAAGCTGTTATAAAAATATTACTTGCATGATTTTATTGTTTATTTTATGAAAGAAATAAAACATTTAAAAGGAAAAAAAAATGAATAAAAGATTTTTATATTTCCAGGAGATTTTGTTCTAGAAATAATGAATTAGAAGCTTCTATATTAAGATTTTAGACATGATAAACTATCGGATGCATTAAATGAATGAAATGGAAAATAAAATCTTAAAGGTATACATTCACAAACAACTCTCGTTGTACACAAAATGTGATATGAATAATGGCAATAAATAAAAATTACACATTTACCTAAATAGTGCTCTAACAGCGCTATTAGTAGACGCCTTGATTGGAATATTGCGAAGTGAATGTTGTTGCTAAATTGTGACTGATGGATAACTATTTGTTGAAATTTTTGCACAGTACTTAACTTAAGAGTATTAAATATCAGCTAAATAATAACTTACTTTTAATTGCATGCAAAAATGCACACACACACGTGTGTGTGCGTCTGTGTATGCGTGTGTATATGCGAGTTTGTATGCGAAAGTGACAAGTTCTCTTACATATGGGATTGCGAGTGAAATTTTAATTTTTTCCCCATACCTTCAAACCGCAGCTGTATATATATGATAATTTCTGGTTTCGAGTAATGGTAGAATTGAATAAAGTTGTGATTTGGTTAAACAGGAGCTCATTATAAATATGTTTTTTTTAAAATTAAAACAGCAAAAAATATTTTGAGAATATTATATTATAATATACTTTGTAAATTTAAAAATTTCCAAAAATGTGAGGAAAAAACTTTATTTATTGTAAAGATAAATTTGCAACTTTTAAAACCCCTTAACTTAAAATTATTATATAGAGAAGAATTAATTAAAGCTAAAAAACACGGTTTGTGTTTTACAATAAAAGGTACATTAAATATTATTTTTGGTTGAAAGAGAGAGAGAATAAAAGTAATTTATCCAATAAAATTTGCATGTGTAGTTAGTTGTACCTCTGAAAAGGGACACCTTTTTTAAGGACCAATTTCGATTACTCTGATCTCTTTGAATATTATGTGTATTTACCTCTCATTAATGGGCACCCCTAGTTCAGAGGAAAATGTCTGATCCAGTGAGTGTCCCTTATTGGAAGGCTCTACATCAATTTTAGAAATATTTTCTTTCAAAATGGTGGCCAGAGATCGTTAATTGATTAACAACCAGAATAGCCTTAAATTGTATTTTAGTGAATAGATTTAAACTATTAAGAATTTATACATAAGTTGTTTAATGGAAACTGTACTTTAATCATAAAATACAAAATAAATTGTTTTCGAGTATTATAACTAAATAAATACGTTTAAATGACGGTATTAATATTTGGAATTTCTAAGATATATATATAGAGAGAGATTCTACTTAATTTAGCATGTTATGTACAAATATTTTAAACAAAGATTCACAACCTTAGCATATCACCAATTGATGATAATAATACCAAGAATAATAAAAACATTTAAAAAGTCTAACATATAATATTGGTTCTTGAAGTTTCGTTAAAAATTGCCCATTTCGGAATATATACCCGCTTATATATATATATATATATATATATATATATATATATATATATATCTCTAAATATATATATATTTAGTTTAAATAATTGTACTTTAAATTACTCTGAAATTCCTAAAATAAAATAAGTAGAAAAATACATTGTTTAGTATATTTTTCAACTGTAAAAAAATATATCAGTTTAAATCAGAATAAACCTATCTTAAATATTAATCAATAAATTTAAAAAAGATGTTATTTGTTTCATGTTATATTTCACAGCAAATTCGTTAATAATGAATTTAGATTCTTCATCTGATACATTGAATCTGTTAAGAAAGGAATTCCATCTTGATTAATGTTAAATATTAAGTGATTTGAATTGGTTCCATTGTTAAGGAAGAAATAATAATCTAATTACTGTCTACAAGTGTTAATATATTGAGAGACTATAAATAATAATTACTGTGCAAGGATCACAATTTATTAGTCTGGTAAAAAATTTTAAGGAATTAAATACTTTTTCAAGCAATTGTTGAAGTTCCAAGTTAGAATTAAATATGTTTCAATAAATAAGTTTTTAAATACGTTATTTTCATTAAATATCTTATAAGTAAATTCAATAAAAACTGAGGTATTACTAAATTATGTAATATTGAAACAATTTCCTTTTTTTTTAAGAATCTAGCAAAAGTTGGATCATTCAGTAACTCTGAAAGTAGTAAGAGTTTGAATTTTATGTAGTCGCATTTTTATCATGTTCTGTCAACTGGTCCGGGAGAAATATGTAAAACTAATGTGCAGATTGTTGTTTATGATATTAATCACGACAAAGGAAAGCGTTTCTAATTTGACTGATTTAATGGTTTTTCTCATTTGGAGTAACTTTTAAAATCTGCCCGAAATTCGGGATGTATCGGAACCATTTTAAAAAAGTTTTGAAGAGCAAATTTTATTACTAATTACTTTTAATTTGTTTTTATAATACCTACAATATCATAAAAACACTTTTAAAATCTTTCTTTTTATATTTTTCCATTCCAAAAATTTCTTTAATAAAATTTATATGAACATAAATATTATCTTCTACAAAACAACCCAAAAACATTTACCTCTCTTTAAAAATTACAATTTATTTTTTCAAAAACAAAAACACTATACCTGATGAAAATACCTAAAATGTAAATCGTAATGATAAAAGGAGGAATGAATGCATTATTTTTGATGCAGGAAAGATGCCCAGTTAATTACTTTCAGTATTAAAATTTAGATTTCACTCAAGGGGGCGAATGAGAACGTATAGCGTGCGATAGAAATACCAATATCCAAAGTGACACATTCCTAATTAATTACTTTCTAGAATAAAAATTTAACATTAATTTAGTTTGACTAAAATACTACAACCATAACAAAAACAAAGACAACTATTTAATAAGCAACTTCCGTATTTATTCTTAAAAATTCTTAAAAATTCAACAAATTATAACGATGTAGTACACGAAATTCTTAGAAAGAAATGCCAGAGGGATTTAGGATTCCTTTACTAAGTGTTAAAAAAATATCTTGAAGTTTTCGAGTTGCACTAGCAATTTTATTTTTTCCTCCCAAATTAACTAAAGTTGTTGAAAATTATCGATTTAGTAATATTGAATTTAACTGAGCGATTAATTTTGTCGGGGGTATTTCACTTGTTTTCAACTAATATTTAGGAGATTGAACAAAATTCTAAAAGAAAAGTTCTCAAACAGTTCTGAATATCTCAAGGGTGTTTTTCTTTTTATTAATTTAGCAATTAAAATGGTGCGTGCGAAAATCAGAACGAGACGAATTTCTTCGATGGTTTTGATAGAAAGGGAATACCTCTGTTTTAAATATTTAATCGGAAATGTGCTGTATGGGAATAAAGAATAATTTCAAGCGCAGAAAATAATTGATATTCCTCTGAACGTAATTTGCAAGCCTTTTTGTTGGAGAGGAAACTGTGTCAAATTTATCACTATTTTGTTTTTGTAACATTAATGCTTATTAACGTCGTATTAAGATAAAACACGAAATCTACTGGCTAAAGATCTTGTAATTTTGAACCTCTGTCAAATGATAATACCTCTGTTGGCCCCACCCTCTCCAAAATAAACACCATGCTTTCGGGAGGTCACGACAGATTTAATGTGCATCAGCATGGGCTCTTTAAGGCATTGGAGCGCTAACTTACAATTAATTGAAAAACAACAACAATGAATCCGCGACTATGACAACTAGGCTACCGTGGCCATTTTTGTTTTCGTAATAGTGGAAAACAAATGCTTAATCAGTTGATTCCCTTTGGGAAATAGCCCTAATATTATTAAAGGCTTGTCATGCAGAGGATATGATGCACGTTATCTGTCAAAGGCCCGAGAGCTTCCTTAGTCTAGAGGTGCAATTTTGGGAAAGAAAATGTGAGCTCATGTATCATCCTCGTCACTTGACCGAGTCTTTGAAAAACGAGGTTTGTTCTCAGTAGTCCTCGTGTTACTTCTAAGTGTGACATAAATAAATATATCCGATTTCCTTTCCCATGCCTTAAGCATCTAGTAGGATGACAGAATGGCTTTGAACCACAATGTATTTTTAACAAATATGATTTATTGGAATTGGGCAAAGGTAAAAGAAGATGTTTATTTCCTTAAATTTTTGAAGGAATAATATGCAGATAAATGAAAGTAGGTGATGCAACTTTTCTACAGTTTTTATTGCATATCGTTATTCTCATTTAAAGATTTACTGGCATAAAATAGCTGAATGATACTGCCACTAGAGGGTTTATGTATTGTACATTTTAGATTACACACACACACACACACACATATATATATATATATATATTACCTCGTTGTGCATTGGTGCTCATTTCTGAAAAAATAGTCTTTTAGTAATTTATTTATTTTAGTCATCTCATCTTCTTCACATGTATTCAGAGTATAGAAACATGAGACATCATACATAAAAGCGAAACTAGACATCATTCATGATGGAAGCCGAAAACTAGAATTTATCGATAAATATTCTTGCGGTTAAATTAGTTGCCTGCCTTTCCCCTTCAACTTATTCAAAACAACAACAAAAAACCAATCAAATTAAACAGCATCTATGCAGCATTGTAAGAAAAAGTCACCAGGTGTTATCCCAATGAAAAACATTCCATCAAGAAAATTCTAAAAATAATAAAATAAAAATTTGACCAAGTAAAAATTTTTGAAGGTGGAGGTGTGCTTCCTATGTCGTTAATGGAAAGCTTTAACTCTTAGACATATAAAAGCTCTCAAGAAAAATATTATTACATACATAACTTTCAAGTGAATATAAAATATTTAAAACGTTCTAGAACTCGTAAAAACGTGCAAAAAAATACATCAAAAAAACTGACGCGATATATCAATAATTTCCATCTACGCATATCAAGTGGCTTAAATCCTTTCTGACTAGTTCAATTTGGCAATGTTCCTTTGTGCAAAGCGTATGAGTGAGTCATTGTTATGGAAAAGATGGAGTAACTAATGGACATCAAATTTTGTTTTAACTTCAAAGAATTACTATTTTCCACCCAAGAGAAATGAACTAAGTAATTCAATTTGCATATGATGATGATACAATGAATCGTTCCCGAATATCTGCTTGATTTTCAAAGTTAAAATTAAAAAGAGACTTGACAAAAGGCAATGAAAGATCAGATAATCGACATTCGAGTGGAAATGATGAAAATGTTAAGCTATTGCAACAGAATGTCATCATCAAGGCTCCAATGTGATAGGAGTATTCTACTAAGTTTCGAACGGAGTTTGAAACGAAAGCGGAGTGTAGAGCTTAATTTGCTCAACAAGTGAATATTGGTGGCTTTTGAGCAAGAGTAATAAAAAAGGCACCGTCTCACAAATCCATCTTACTGAAACATACGAGGGTGGTTCAAAAATTGCTTGTATTTGAAATCAGATTTCATCATTAAGATAAATTGTTGTTAACATTGGGTGCTACCCTCTGTTAATGAAAGCCGAAACAAATTTGACAATGATTCATAAGTTATTCTTGATTTCGTGGACATTTACTTCCAAATCGACATTAAATTGCTGTCGCGTAGTATTGTCACCATCGATGAGAAAGAGATTCGTCGTTATATACTGGAAGCCAAATAACGATCCAAAACAGTAGTTGTTTCCAGGGAATATGCTCCAAAAAAGACAAGGATGTTCTAATTACCGGAAAAGCTAAGACGACGGATTTTTGAAGTGAAAAAGGCGTCATAATCATGAATACGTGTAACTAAGATGCAGACAGCTGTCAAGTGAGTCATGATGTTTACTAAAAATAAACTATTTTCGGTGCTATGAGCACAATCTCTTGGATTTTCTAAGGTATTATTGAACGACCCTCGTATTTTTGCGAGTAGGCATTTTGTGTTCAAACTACTTTTATTTTTTCACAAAACCTGTCTTCCCTGGATTGTTTTTCTTTTTCTAAATTAAAATTAAAGACGAAGGGGCTGTGGTATGAGTCGATAGAAAAGGCACTGGCCGATGACTTAGGGACTCAACAGTGTTACAATGGAAACATTTCTGAAGACGTTTATGGACCTGTACACTCGTCCAAAATATTGTATTGAATTGGGGAGAGACTGTATAAACATTTAATATCAAATGTAAGTATATTCTCTGGGTTACATAATATGCGGGTGATCAATCTTGGAACTTTTAAAATACATTGTTTATATTTCATTAAATTAACATAAAAATTTACAAATATTTTATATTTATAAGAATTTTGATAATATACAAAGTTAAAATTATTTAGTGCTACATTATTGAAGAACAAATAAGGAATGTATTGTGTACAGGGAAAGTATATTTATTCTGATAAAGGTGAATAGTATATTCAAATATGTTGTCCTTTGTATAATTTTGTTGTTTTAATATAATATAATAGGATTATACATTTCTCTCTAAAAGTAATTTTAAATGGTAAATTATATTCTTAAGCATTAGGAGAAGAGTGATTTAAATGATAGTTATTCCAAAGATTTTTGCATGTGATTAGAAATAAATCTTCATATTTTATTAATGGAAGCAAATATAAACAAGTGAAAGAAAAGGAACAATTGGCAAAATATATCCAAGCCTCTCCACCAATTTATTACGTCTTTTATAACGAAAAAAATAAGTAATATTCGTCTTAAATTCTAAGTTTTCACTTGCCACTATCTTGGAAAAGCAATGGCACAAAATTAAGTGGTAGATAACTTTATACATTATCCAAATTGCAACACTTGAGTCGGCCACGAGACAGTTAAAGGAGATTGCAGTCATTCTTATCTCAACGTCATCTCAACTGGAGAGTCTGAATTTCTGTGCCCCATTCGACTTGCTGTTTGTCCGTGGGGCATTTTCAAATAGTATTATAACCCACCATAATGGTTTTGATTCTTATCAAAGGATTTTATGTGACTCAGTTTCAGCACCTGCGTTCCATGGTTAAAGTACGATTTAAATCTGGAAATGCTTTTTGGAAGAAATATTTGTTAGTTATTAGGGGAATGAGTTTTGGTATAAATTGAAGGATGGAGCTAGCTAGTTATTTCTATTACATCATTTTGGGATAGATAAAAAAAAATTTCTAAATTGCTTAAGTAATGTCAGAAATTTGATGCGCTGAATGTTTTTAAGTAAATTACCGAATCAATTAAAACTAAGAAAACGAGCATATAAAATAGATTTATTTTCACAAGAAAAGGAAATTTCTGAATAGAAACCTAAGCAATAAGTGTTTTAATGAAAAATATAAACTTAAATACTGTTCGATATAGAAATGAAACATTCTATTATGGTATTTTCGCATGTTTTGTGTTAGTTATTTAGTCAAGTAAGAGACTAGAATTAATCTGTAAAATTCCATAGAGGTTATAGTGTATCACAAGCATTTTGAGTTTTTAATTTTTGATATTTCCTCCTTAAAAAAATAACTTTTGAGCTTTTGATGCAAAAAGTTATTTACGAAGATTGTGTGTGTAAAAAGTATTCTATTATTACCAAGATAATATTAAATGCCTAAACACTCTTAAATATACACAATATAATCATGAATTGTTAAATAAGAAATAAAAGTGTCAATGCAATAATAATGCAAGGTTCGCATTCATATTTCAATTGATTTATTTATTATGCCTTTTCATTGTGTTCTATCAATTCTATTTTTATATAAAATCTATTCAATAAGACATTGGATAAATTAATTTTATTAGTTTTAAACAATCATTGAGTACTAGAGTACAGATGAAGTATTCAAATTAATAGAAATAATTAAACGAGAGAAATGTTTATAATTTTGATGAGGTAATTCATATATATTTCTAGAACTGATCCCTCAAATGTAATATATATGTGCTGTGCCCCTTTCTCCTCCCCTTTCCAGAGTTGTAAAATTAGTTCTGTGAAATGACTAGAAGTACTCTGATTGCTTAATCCCAACTCAAAATTTATCAATTGGTGTAGCCTAGTAGTCATGGTCGCGAGCTAGTGGTCGGCGGTTTTTATCCAGGCCTGAGCTTCACTCTTCCTGCCACTAAAGACCAGCCGTGTAGCCGGATGTGATTCACGTTAAATCTGTCGAGGTTCAAATTCTTCTCGTAGGTGGGGTGTGAATGTTAAGAGATGGAGGGACCAGCTCACGTGTTATCACCGGCACTTGAATGAGCTTTAAAATTACTAGGTCCGTCGCCAATTGCACGAGTGTTGCTTCTAGCGCAAATTTTAAAAACATCAATCAAATCAAAATCTTATTCCACTAAGAATGTGTCGTCTAGAGGGGTTGATGCATGCCTAATATGTCGAGGCAGCAAATCCTCCCATTGAAGGATTTGAGGAAAGGAGACACGAGCAAAGGTGTCATCATCGTCACTTGATCGAGGTAGACAATTACAATGTCCGTTGTCAGCAGCACTCGTGTTACTTCTTAGTACGGTGTTAATGAATAATAATCAATCAATTCAATTTTTATTAATCGAGAATATTTTAGATTTTTGAATTTTTAGTCACGAGAGAGTATACTACTTTAAGAGCGAAAATCTCACACATTGTCCAAGAGGTATTGTTGTACAGTATCTAGAACTTTTTTTTCCTAAAATTTTAAGAGGTTTCTTACCAGCAACATAATAAATTTTAATACTTTAATTAAAATAAAATATGTGTATAGGCGATTGTAAGTTGAATTAATAAATATAAATTTCTATATATTAAACAAACCACTATTTCTAATGTAGTGGTCTCTAGTCGGAATAAAGTCATTAAACTGACTGTTAAATTAAAACCAGTTCAAACATCTCGTCAATTAGAAAGCAAATACTTTGAATAATGCAGGGTGTTTCATATTGAATGGGACAAAAAGAAAACATTATTGTGAACGTTGTAATTAATATATTTAGAAAATTCAAATTTACCTCAAAACTACATTTATTCAAATTTCTACAGGTGTTCAATACGTGCCCCTCCGGTGACACGACAAATGTCTACACGGTAATCAAGCTCCTGCCACACTCGTGATAGCATATCCCCTGTGATGGAGTTCAATACTGCAGTTATTCGCTGCTTCAGTTCTTCTAAGTCCTGAGGAAGTGGACGCACAAACACCTTGTCTTTAACGAAACCCCAGAGAAAAAAAATCACAGCGCGTTAGATCTGGTGATCTCGGGGGCCAATGAAGATATGTCAAATCCTGTGGCCCAGAATGGCTAATCCAGCGATGAGGTAGACGTTCGTTCAGGAACTCACGTAAGTTTTTTATTCCAATGTGGGGGAGTACCATCTTGCTGAAAAATGAAATCAGGAACAGCTTCCTCCAGCTGGGGGAGCAACCACTCAGAGAGCATGTCTTTGTAAATGTCCCCATTAATCGATTTTTCAGCAAAGAAAAATGAACCAAAAACACAACTGTTTGATAAAGCGCAGAAAATGTTCACCTTGGGAGAATCACGCTAATGTTACATGGACATTTTCAGTACCCCAAAATCGCAAATTATGGAGATTAACTTTGCCACATAAGTGGAACGTGGCTTCATCGGTAAACACCAGTGTGTTCTCGAAACCATTCACGTTGTGCTTTTCTTGAAATTTCACACAGAAATTCTTAAGCAACGGTTTGTCAGTAGGTTTTAAAGCCTGGACCATCTGATATCTGTACGGCTTGAATTGGAGAGACTTCCGTAAAACACGCCACACCGTTGTGTGAGGGTCAGCCAGTTCTGCACCTGCACGTCGCGTTGATTTTGAATTACTCCGTAAAAACGAATCATGAATTCTTTCAACCACTTCGGGGTTTGTTTCTTTTCGTCCTGGAATTTTTTTCTTGAATTAGCAGCCGGTATCCTGGAAATGCTTCAACCACCTGCTTACTTTATGTCGATGCGGTGGTTCTTTACGAAATGCGGTGCCGATGCGGTGGTTCTTTCTTTTTTCATGCGAAATGTCTTTGCACAACAATTACCGAGGAGGTTTTGGCATACTCGAAAACGCAGTACGCTTTCTCCTGCATAGACGACATTTTGTTTAACAGCGTCTCTAGCTGCGAGTTCGTCATTCGATAATTTTTCCCTGTTGCCAAATAAAACTTGTATACATGTTGTTGCAGAATAAATTTGTTTCATCTGAATAAATCCATTACGGCAGTCACACTTCTTTTTGTTTCATTCAATATGAAACACCCTGTATAATATTTTTGGTCTGCAATTTAGCACAATCCGAAAGAGGATACCTGAAACACAACTGGAAAGACCTGCATATATCATCACTGCAAGGATTAATTTTGTTCCTACTGAGCCTTAAGCTCAGTAGTTAAAATTGCTTCAGCCAAAGCCAATAAACTGCAAATTTTGTATCGCAGGTTCTTGAAGAGGTAAGAATAAATTCATATGACCTTGAAATTCTGAAAAGGTGAAGCACCAAAGACCTCGACACACACAAAGGAACAAACGTGTTCAATGAAAAAATTACAATAATGAGTAAATAACAGGTCAATTGAAAAGTCCCCGGCCTACCATAGTAAAACACATTTTTTTGGCAATTTTTTTTATTTAACATAATTCCCTTCAAGGGTGATACACTGATTACAGTCACCCTCCAACTTTTCGATACCATTTTTGTAGTACGATTTGTCCTTTGCTTCAAAATAGGCCTCAGTTTCGACGATCCCCTCTTCATTCGACGAAATTTCTTCCCAGCGAGCATTCTTTTGAGATCTGAGAACAGGAAATAGTCACTGGGGCCCAGATCTGGAGAATACGGTGGATGAGGAAGCAATTCGAAGTTCAATTCATGGATATTTTCCATCGTTTTCCCTGACTTGTGATACGGTGCATTGTCTTGGTGAAGCAGCACTTTCTTTTTCTTCAAATCCGGCCGTTTTTCAACGATTTTGTCCTTCAAACGGTCCAATAACGCTATGCAGTAGTCGCTGTTGATGGTTCTTCCATTTTCTAGGTAGTCAATGAAAATTATTCCATGAGCATCCCAAAATACAGACACCATAACCTTGCCAGCCGACTGTTGCGTTTTCCCACGCTTTGCAGAGGGTTCATTGTGTGCACTCCACTCGGATGACTGTCGATTGGACTTCGGAGTGAAATGATGGAGCCATGTTTCAACTATTACCACATATCGACGCAAAAAAGTCTGGTTTATTACGCTTGATCATCTTCAAATACTGCTCCGAATCATCAACTCGTCGTTGTCTTGGGTCAAAAGTGAACTCGCGTGGCACACACTTTGCACAGAGCTTTCTCATACCCAAATATTCGTGAATGATAGGATGTACACGTTCAGTTGATATCTTTATAGTGTCTGCTATTTCATTCAATTTCAATTTACGGTCATTCAAAAGCATTTTGTGGATTTTGTTAATGTTTTCGTCGATAACAACCTCTTTTGGGCGTCCACTGCGTTCACCGTCTTTGGTGCTCATTTCACCACGTCTAAACTTAGCATACCAATCCTTGATGGTTGATTTTCCTGTGGTAGTGTCCGGAAACTCGGCATCAAGCCAAGTTTTTGCTTCAACTGTATTTTTCCCTTCAAAAATCAATATTTTATCAACACGCGAAATTCCTTTTTATCCATTTTTTTCGCAATAACAAAAGTTGTGCTATAACACTCAAAATGCTATAATTTACAAACTAATGATCCGACAGCTGTCAAATTTATACACGCATCTTTTGAGATTTAGGGCTAACTAAAAAACATATGGATTTTATTCTAGTAGAGCCATCTATGTGTCAGACCGGGGACTTTTCAATTGACCTGTTATCTTAGAATGAAAATAGCGTATTATTATTAATTCTCATATTTATACCCACATTTTAACTATCAAATGCAATTAACATTGATTTGTTATTTTGTATGACTTATTCAGCAAAATCTAAATAAGGAAACAAATTGTTAGAATTTTATATTTACAGTGCCCATTGAGCTTACGCAACGTGTCTGACTAGAGAAAAGCTTTCAGGAAAATTTTTTTATTACATCTCTCTCAGATTAAATCTATCATTTCTTTTCTCAAATTACCACCAGTTGTTGTATTATTATTTTTTTTTTTTCATTTTAATGCATTGTCGTAATGTATAGTATGGAAGTTATAATGTGGATTATACCAAATATATTTCTTCATTACTAAAGGAGTATTAAATAATTGTAGAAAAATTGGACAAAAACTAATAGGAAAAAATAATAAATTCCCCATGTATAGTCTCACGTTTAAATTATTTTGGGACTAAATTTCAGACATTCTATACGAACTGATGTAAACCTTTTTTCCAACATTTACTATTAGTAATTCTTTTTATTTGCATATCGATATTTATAACTGCATTTTAACTTTTTTCTTCTAGATAAAATAATTGAAAGTTTTTTTAATATCTTGGCGTAAGATGAACTAAGATGCTTGAAAATGTACTACACTGCATCATTATGAAATATTTCCTACCGATATGTTTTAATAGCAAACGAAGAAATTTTTTGATTCATATACCGTATGGAATCATTATGAAATCTTTCCTACAGAAATTTTAGAATCCAAAGAGGAAATTTTATCGAACATAGATATACTACATGGATTCATTTTGATATTCTTTGAGCCAATAAAATTTGAAGCATTTGTTATAATTTTATATATCATATTGTTATTCTACCGTAAGCACATTTTCACATGATATGTGAATAAAGTTAACTCAAATTTTTATTATATTATTTAAAGTTAAGATTTTGCTCTGTTCGGCTTGATTCAACGTCTTCAACTGAATCTCTGTTTAATTCCCAAAATTAGCTTAGGGAAACATATTAAGAATTTATATAAATGTAATCTAGTTTTTTGTGATCTATAAAAGATTCATCTTAGAAAACGTCTGGAGGAGAAATAAAGGTTATATTTAGCGGACACAAAGTTGAAACTTAGATTGCCGACATTTAAATAAAAATTTTAGCTCATTTTAACTCGTAATTGCATCTTATATCTTCCAATTATTTACATTTTTTTCTGTTTCCCTGAAATAGAGGTATTTTTCTGCTATATCGCTACGAGTGCTCACGAATTTGACAACATACAATGAAATCTGTAATTTTTAATGCTTGTAAAGATCTTTTTCTTTGAATCCCTGTTTACTTGATAATTAACCGACGAGACTCTGAAGAACTTAAGCTGCCTAATTAAACGCATAGGAGTCAAATTGTTTTTAACCTCCAAAAGTGTGAGGAGTTACAAAATATTTTATACACAAACTGCTAAGATAGTATAATATTTTATAAACTTATATTAGGATTTTCATTTCAAGGAATTTGAAAAATAAACTAAAAATTAACAGTAAATTTTGCGCATCTACCCATTTTTGAAGGATATTTTAAATTAGAACTGTCAAACTTTTGCCATTAGCAACATTTTTAGTATAAATATATTAATTATATTATTATTATTAATAATAATAATTTTCCTTTTTTATTACATATTTTCACATTGTATGTGGCTATTACTACTTCCTGCATTATAATACAAAATACATAAGAAATACCGTAAATTTCTTAAAAGACGATCAAAATGTTCAAATAAATGTACAGTTAGCCATAATTTTGTTTTATATTCTGTAATTAACGAGCAATACTCCTTGTTATTTTGCTAAGCTCAAGATACATTAAATGAATATTCTTTCATGTCGATACTCAAAGTAAAGAATGTCAAAACAAGTAAATTTTAATTTATTTTTGGTATGATTCTATCAATAAGCTTTAAAATACAAACATTTAACACTTTTAACATTTTAAATTGCTACTAATACTTAAGTTAATAAAAGCACGCTTGTAGGACATAATTTTTGTTATTAGCATTTAATTTTAAATTCTGATACGAATCCTTTTTTAGTATTTGGCTTTTTAAGTTTTTTTTTTTTTTTTTTAATTTAAAAAAACTGTAAAGAAATTTATTGAATTTTACGCTAGAATGAAAGTTTATAAATTTATTGCATTCTGGTGCATATGCATTTCAATATTGAGAAATATATAAATATTAATAAGTGTTTGATCTACAGGAATAGAAATATAATCCATAACTTCAAATAGATTTTAAAAAAGTTGAAGATACCGTTATGGAATATTTTGAAGCTACGTTTCTTGTCCTTTTCATTCCGTGCAATTTAAAATATTGTTAAAACTTACTTTACTGTCTAGACTGACTATATTCAAAAAGTAAACGCTTTAAATTTTGTTTCAAAGTCCGCTTAAGTTTTCTACAAACTTTGAAAAACCTTATGGTAACTTTTATAATGAAACTAATTTATTATAAATGACCTCAAGGTCTTATTATAACAAAATTGTTTTTAAAAGCTCTCCAAATTTAATGAATGTATGTGTAGAATTTAATTTTTGTTTCATATATAAGTAATATAAATAAAATTTTAGAATTTTTCATTTATTGATAGCTAATGAAATTTGGAACAAAATTATTAAACCTTTGGGCACTTTGCTTGTATCAAATTGTTTGCAGAATTTAAGCAGTATATATTTAGATTGTCTAGGAAAACATTGTTTTTATTGAAAGAAAAAATCAGTTACTAATGATACTAGTTAGCAACTGAAACTTAGCAAAGGTTCCAATTTTGCATTTTTTTTATTTTATAGTAAAAAACGCAAAGCACTTCGCTGATTCCATAGATGTATTATTGATATCGATAGTAAGTTGACAAACAATGGTTCTCAAAAATTAGTATACACCTTCCTTTCTCGACATCAAAAGTATAAAAAAGTAATATTGAATATTTATTTAAAATTAATATATATCTAAGTGATAAAATATATTTTAAGATATGTACTAAATGTGGAAGGATGTATAAAATCTATTTAATAAATCAATTACATAATTTTTAAACTGGAACTACAATGACATAATCTTTAAATGTAAAAATAAAATGATAAACTAATAATTTGCTTGTTAACCTCTTTCGAATTAATGACGACTTTCAGACGGTGTGGCATTGATTTAACAAGATTTTGGGTTACCTCACATGTGATTTTAGACTATTCTTCTCTTAAAACAGTTTTTAAATCGTATTTACACGTGATATAGTGCTTTTGGACAGATTTTTCAAGCTGTGACTATTAATTTTTAATGGTTATTAGGTGATTATGGTGTATTTAATGGAGATTAGGTGATTATGGTGTAGTACGCATCTGCGGTCTATTGTTGAACAACGACCTCAATTAAACAATTTTAGATGTATGCTTAGGATCCTTATTGTGTTGAAAAATGAAACTAGACCGTAAACTAAGTGACCAGACATCCCGCTTTTAGCGGGGCACTCCCGATTTTTAACAATTATTACGCGGGGTCTAAAGAAATTTCTGATTTTTAGAAATAAGGTACAACAAGCTAGAAAAAGGGAAGGAAATACACGGTTTTCGGCTTCCAAGTAGCTATTTCACCAGGATATGAGCTTCATATTATTTTTTTAAATTTTATAAAGTTAAACATTGATAATAAAAATAATTGTTGAGAACTGATATTCAGGAACTTCTTATCAAATTTCTCCTTGATCCGTTGCTAGAATACGACCACCATTGCTTGGACCATTGCATTAAAATATTTCGTAAGTAATAAAATATAACATACTACAGTTAAATTATATATTATTTAAGTAGAATAACTGTTCAACAGGAAAAAAAAATTTGCTCATTGTGAATCTGAAATGCATTTATAGAAATTACTGTTTCTGAAGAAAAAAATATTATATATATATATATATATATATATATATACTTTCTATGCTCATCGAGACAGGCTAAGAGAAAATTTTGCGCTTCATTTCTATTCCTTCATGGTGCAATCGGTATTATTCATTGAAATAAAAGCTCTGTTATTTGCTTTTTTACAGGAAAAGCTAATCATTAACCAATAAATTATCAATGTCCAAATCTAACGCATATTTTGTAATAGGTTTAAACCATTTTTAACGAATGAAAAAAAATTTCGGGCTTGCAAACTTTTCGAAAAAGCCAGATAAAAGTACTAAATATAATTAAAATAAGTTTACATTTGAAAATTTTTTTTCGAGAAATATGCAATACTTTCTTCAAAATATCATTAAATATTCCCTACTTTGATCCAATTATTTATTTACATAGATCTAGAATTACACGAGTGTTCGTGGGGATGAGCTTCGTAATATTGAATCATAATCTACTGAATGAAGAAAACTCCTGGATTGAGAAAATTTCATAAGAGTGAGGTTCCATTTGTATTACGCTTACATGTGTGTGGAACTTAAGACTCAACAGATTCACAGAACACCAACCCCGCTGAGCGACAGCATTAGCAAGAACAAGAGCAAAGATTATTTAAAAAAAACAGGTAAAATAGTGAAAGTGAGTTTCGAGTGGTTATTGCACACTTATATTTAAAAGGCTTAACACCAAATGAGATCGAAGCTGAATTTCATGGAGTTCATGACACATCAGTTACTGTGTTTGCAACTATTTATAATCGATAAATGAGTTTAAATGAGGCCATAAATATATGAAACTGGAAGTCATTCGAGACGTCCAAGATGGGAAAGAGGTGATGACTACTCCCGATAGACAAAATCCACTATATAGTTTTGAGTGATCGATAAATCAAAGTGCGAGAAAAAATTTTAAGCCTCTAGCATATCTTAAGATTCAGTGCTTTGAATTTTACGCCTATAATAAGGTGTGAAAAAAAATGTCGGAAAAATTGATGCTGAGTTTGCTCACAGTGGAAAATAAACGCAATTGTGTCGTCGACTCTATGGTTATTTTGACGCTTTGTAGTCACAATACTGATGATTTTCTGTGTTGATTCATAACTATGGACTAAATGTGGATACACTACTGCTACACTCCAGAGATAAAGAAACGGTCAAAACTGCGGTTTTTCGAAGGTGAATTGGCTCCTAAAAAAGTAAAGATGGCTGGCAAGAGGATGACAATTTTTTGAGATGCACTTGGAGTCATCTACATCGATCACAAGAAAAAAGTCAAAACAATAACTGGAGGGTATTACGCGTCGTTATTGCATCGGTTGAACGAAGAAATAAAGGAAAAACCTCCTTGTTTGTAAAAAACTGTTCCTTTTCCATCTAAACAATGCACTGTTGACCATCTGTACAGTTTCAATAGTCAAAATCACAGAATTAAGTTTCGGATTATTGCAACATCCACCGTATTCATCGAGTATTTCCCAGCTTAAAAATTGGCTGAGGTAAAATGGTTCACATGGAAAGAAGAAATCATTGCCTAATGAGATGCCTATTTTTAGAACCCTCCGCAATCTTAATTTACAAATGGCCTTAAGAAGTTCTAGAAACGCTTGAAAAAGTGTATAGAGCTAAAAGGAGATTATGTTGAATAATAAAAAAAATTGACCTAAAATTAAATTACCGTAAATAATGTGTGTATGATAAGATTCTATAAAATCTTATAATCAATACTCTTAAAAGTAATGTGTTTCCGGTAAAGTGTATAGTTATTTGACATTAATAAAATGTACAAATCATACAACGTACCGTGTATTACTTGTAAAATTATGTATTTCTAAAATCAGCAAGCGAAAAGTATTTAATAAGGGAACTGGGTCCAGTTTCAACAGGGATAAATTGTGATTAGTAAGTAAAGCACAGGTTTTCAACATTTTTGATCAGATTTTTATGAAATAGGATTCTTATGATGCTAGTTCCCGTTGAAAAGGGTAGTGAGAGATTATATGAACGTGCTCTGTTTCATCCAGTTAATGTGTAGAAATATATTTCTTAAATTTAGATTTAAATAAAGTTAATAGATATTTCTATTTTTTTTTTTTTTTTTTTTAAAAAAAAAAAAAAAAAGAAATGTTAAAGAGAACGGTAAATAGACATTTTACTTTGCGCCAAAGCGCTTTGTTTTATATGGGTAAAAAGTAGCATATTTAAAATAGTGGTAGTAATGAAAAAGAAAGAAAATAAAGAAAGTAA
>BMAW01055386.1:36627-57795 GCA_019974015.1 Nephila pilipes
CACAGGATAAGCTGATTTGATATGAATTAAATTGGTGAGAAGCATTACCTTTGAGATTCATTTTACCCAACACTGCCCAACCAAAAACAGTGTTCTGAGCAATTGGTTCTTTAATAGATTTAATTATTTGTTCTGATGACAAACAACTAAAGAAACAATTCGCTAAATCAATCTTTTTTGGAATAGAAAATTTGACATCGGCAAGCTTGTTTGAATCTAAATAATTTAATTCCTTCACATTGACTTGCTCTGTAGGTAAATTACTCATCACTTTGTTTAAAATAAATGCATTTATTTGCAAATATTTTTTATCTGATCCGTATTTAGGAGTTACAGCTGATTCAGAAGAACCAAGCCCTTTAACATTGATGCAAGCATTAGTTCTTTCTATACGCTGTTTGCTTACTGACGACTCGGAAACGGAAGTGGCTTCAAAGCCACTATCGAATAGAACAGAGCAATCACGACCTGTTGCAGTAGGCTGAAACGAAAAATCTTCACATTGAACTGTTTTGCAAGGAATTAATTCGGTTTCTCTCGGAGTTAGTTCATTTATGATACAGTTAACAGAGGTTTTGAAAGAAGACTTCACAATTGATGAACTATTTAATGTGTCAATAGCGCTTAGATATTTTGCTTTGATTGCAAAATATTTCTCTTCAAATTCCTCGATTTCCCATTGTTCTTTTGGTAGCATAGCATCATAATGATCAAAATCTTTAAATACATTATCAGGTCTTTCAATCCTTAAAAGTAATACGGATTTTCTTAAATGCTCCAAAAAGGATTTAACAATGCTAGTGAGATCCGGTTTCGCTCCATCTCGCATTTTCTTAATGGTAGCTTCATCCATTGATAAACGTAAATAATGAAAATTAAATACAAGGAAATATTACTTAACTTATCTTTCAGCAGATAATTTGGTGGTTCTTGCCCACCCGGGGGCACCAGATATAGTCGTGTGTAAAAAGATGAGAAACTTTTTAACAAACTTTAAATTTATTTTTAACAAACTATAATTTTAAATATATTTTTTTAATTTCCCACTCTTGTCCTATCATTTACTTGATTTCAGCACCCTATCGACCTAACCATTAGTTTTCTTCTCTGGCTAAACCTTGGCCCCATGATCTACGTAACACATATTTGAATTTTCATTCAAATACGTTTGTGTAACACGATCCACTGGCTTTTGTGTGCAGTTAATTTAATTTTATCCACCCGGTATATAAGTATTTTAAAGAGAATAATCAACAAAATCTTAGAGTGTGCATCTTGAGAATGCTAAGTAGCTTCTATCATTCCCCAAATTTTGTTTGTTGCTTTTGCACAACTTTGAACTCTTCATAACATAAAAATGATTTAAATCTGTGGTAGATGGAATATAAAGTTATAAACATAAGTAGAATATGAGGAGAGCTTTCATTGTATAGTTTTTTTCAAAGCATGAGAATTTGAATAAATCTAATCTTATCTATCCGTAGAGGATCTTTGCATAACTAAAGAAACCAAGAGAAATGCCAAATGATATAAAGAATAATATGTGATATTACAATAAGAATAATATGTGATTTTTCATTTTTTTTCCCTAAATTCCAGCCCAGATATTTTTATCATCCACTGCAAACACAGAAATCTAAAAATAGCCGTTTTTCCCCTCTACGCAAGTCGGTTTATATATATATGTGTGTGTGTGTGTGCGCGCGTGTGCGTGTGTGTGTAGAAAAGTGGTGATGAGATTGTACATCCTGAATCTACACACGTTTGCTTCTACACAAAGGGTTGGCTTGTCTAGCGGAGTAATTCCATAACCGGATTCTATGATGATTTCGTAGGAATTAAATGATGAGGATCAGCTTTTTCTACTTCGTTTATTAGATAAGAAGATGAAGGTAGAATATCTACACATTAATCTATATACAGGTTATCTCTATTGGACGTAAATAGTTCTTCTGAGACACGTAGAATGCGATCAAATTAACGTTATTCCATATCGGCGATGAGCGTTGAAATGCGCTCTGGCTTTCGGAACTTATTTCCAGTATGGATAATGCGGAAGAGAAGAGAAGCGGAAAGTAGAGGAAAGAGCGAAAACGAAATGTCGCTCAGATTGGTTCTGGAATAGGTGGCTCTGCACGAGCTATCATATGACGCTGATTCGTGGTGCCATCTATTGAGTAACTGAGGAACTGATTTTACAGTACATTAGAAAATAAAATTAATTCTTCGATGAATAGTTGGAAAATCCTACATACGCGCACGCACCACACACACACACACACACATATATATATATATATATACATTTATTATAATTTTATTTAATTATAACGTAAGAATTTTACAAGTAAAAAAAAATGTTTTCATTTTCTTCGCCTCCTATTTACTTAAGGCTTATTCTACTAGTTCTTAAAACCTTCAAACGTTTTAATTTAAAGATTTTACTGAAGTACATTTTAGAAATTATCTTCCATAATATCGCATGAAGCTTCAAAATAAATGTGTCATTATAGATTTGACTACATTTTAACTATAATATCATTTTTATTGGAGAAACATTTGAACAAAAACCATAAACTAACTTTGGAGATAAATACAAAAACCAGTACGTGCAACAACACATCAAACATATAAGAAAATATTAGATGAAAGGTTTAAATAAAAAAGAGCAAATATCAAATATGTCGCAGTTAAAAATGTCATTAAGTTATCTCTCATTCTCATTTCACTTTTATAAATACAATAGATTCAGTATTCCTAACACTTTATTTTTATTTCAATATTTTTTTCCCCATTTCCACGTTAAGGAATTTCATTTTTTAAATGTTTTCTATCATCAGATATATGCATTTCCAAATCAATATATTTGAAAATAAATAGCTTCTCCGATAAAAAAAAAAAAAAAAAAAAAAAATCAATTATTACAGTAATTGATAACGAGGAAGTATGTTCAATGTTAAGCTTTAGGTTTATTTTTTTTGAAGAGGGAAAAAAGGTGCTTTTTTTCTAGCATTCCAAGTGCGGCATAAGTGCTTCAATTGGTAATTATAGTTGAAACAAAATATGAAAAACGAAAAAATTTTGTAAAAAGCATCCTGAGTTAATTACCTTGGTATCGAAGTTTTGAATTTACCGATGAAAAAGTAAATGGTTAAAATAAAAAATATCAAAAATAATAGTGACAGACTCCTAATTAATTATCTTCTAGTTATACGAATGCAGCATTAATTTACTTTGACTAGTGAATTTATTTTACAAACTGTTTTCCAGATTATTTTCCAACTTTTATTTGCATGAAATTCTTAAAAAAAGCAGCTAAAGTCAATGAATTTAAAATGAAAGCAAGTTGAAAGAAAAGTACCGGATTTCTCATTTATTGGGTTTCGGTGGCTATATTTTTTCTTCATTTTTAATGCGAAGTTTTAATTTACTTTAGATTTTTTTTTCTAAAATTATCCAAGTTAATTGGCAACGATGGGTGTTTTTAATTCATTGCAGATAATTATTCGTGAGAGAAAAGTAAAAAAAGTTCTGTTTAGGTGGTCGTTCCTAATATTAATCACATTTCGATTGATTGTTGGTACTTAAAACATCGCAATAATTGTTGGGAAGTGTGGAAAGGAATACAATTTAATAAGAAATGAAAAATTTCACAAAATATTAAATGTTAACCATTCTTAATAAACAAATTGACTTTTTTAACTTTTTTGGAAAAGAAATGTGTCATTTATTAACAGAAATTTAAGAAAACTCTTATGCAAATAACATTCACAAAAGCCCAAAAATATTTTTGAAATAAATGAGTATATATATATATATATATAACATATGGATCAATAAGTCCCGAGACTAACATTGAAAACAACATTTTTTTTTGCAAATTTTTTTTTTATTCATCAACATAATCACCTTTTAGGGTGATACAATCGTTCCAACGCTTTTCCAATTTTTCAATACCATGTTTATAAAAAAAATTATCTTTCGCTTCAAAATAAGCTTCAGTTTCAGCGATGACCTCCTCATTTGAGCCAAATCTTTTTCCCTGGAGCATTGTTTTAAGATCAGCAAAGAGCCAGTAGTCACTGGGGGCTAAATCTGGCGAGTATGGGGGGGAAGCAGATCAAAGCCCAATTCGTTCAATTTTGCCATTGTTTTCATCGACTTGTGGCAGGGTGCATTGTCTTGGTGAAAAAGGATTTTTTTTCTCTGCATGTGCGGTCGTTTTTTTTGCGATTTCCTCCTTCAAACGCACCAGCAAGTCAATATAATAATCACTGTTGATCGATTTACCTTTTTCCAGGTAGTCAATGAAAATCACGCCATGCGTATCCCAAAAAACTGACGCCATGACTTTGCCAGCTGACTGCTGCGTTTTCGGACGCTTCGGACGGCTTTCGCCAGCTGTGCGCCACTGCAGCTTCGACTCTGGAGTGTAGTGATGTATCCATGTTTCGTCCATGGTCACGTAACGACGCAAGAAATCTTTTTTGTTGCGAGTAAATAGCGATAAACAGCTTTCTGAATCATCGACTCGTTGCTGTTTTTGTTTCATCGAAAGCAATCGCGGCACCCACTTGGAAAAAACCTTTTTCATGCTCAATTTTTTCATGAAGGATAGTAAATACACTTCCATATGATATCTGTGTCATCTCAGAAATCTCACGGAGCTTCACTTTACGATCTTTCATTATAATTTTTGTCACTTCACTCACATTTTCCGGTGTAACGGCTTCCACAGGTCTACCCGAGCGTTCCGCGTCATTTGTGTCGGTACGACCACGTTTAAACTCGGCAAACCACCGACAAATCGTTGCTTTTGATGGACAAGAGTCCGGGTAACATTTTTCAATCCATTGTTTCGCTTGCACGGTGTTTTTACCCATTAAAAAACAATGTTTTATCAGAACACGAGAAACTCGGTTTTTTCCATTTTTTAAACAAACTACGAAACGACTTTACTCCAACCTCGATAACTCAGCTGTTTCTGGTCCGATCGACTTAAAATTTTGACACGTTTCAAGCAAAGGTTAGTACTCTAGAATGACCTGGTTACTGGTTTACTACGAGCCCCATCTCTGGGTTAGTCTCGGAACTTATTGATCCAACTGTTTTATATATATATATATATATATATTAATTTTCCCAAAAGTTTAGTCCATGGAGTCTTAGAAGGGGAAGAATTTACTTAATATTTTAATTTAATTACAATAGATTGATTCACACGATCACATTTTTTATTCTTTTGTGGGTGGTGTTTAACAGTTATTAAGTATTTGATGTAATAGTTTCTAAGGAAATGTTTGAATCTAAGGGATGTAAAAGCACCATTTCTATCAGTTATCAATTTAGATGGCATTTGAAATTGAAAAATCTGTTTTAGAATGTTAATAAAAATTTCAGAATTTTCATTTTTGGAAGGGAAAGCCTAATAAAATCTATTTACATGCTGAATTATAATATGAAGTTATTTTTTGTAGAGATGTAATAATTAAATCCTCCAGGAGTTCAACAGAAAAGCATTTAAATGGTTTATCTGTGGTGAAAACATTCTAAAATAGACTAAATCCTTTTCGTTTGTTTTCTTTTTATTTATTTAACAAAAATGATACTGTTTGACAAAAGTTGAAATATATTGATTAAAGTGAGGCTAATAATATTGGGAAGTAATTGCTTAACATTTTTGAGTACCTGAATGTCCAAATTGTTCATAGACATTTTGCAAAACTTTTCTCTCGAGAGAAAAATGTACAACTATCTTTTTAAAGAAAGATTGAAGTACAAGTGCATCAAAATAAAATATTTTATATTTTGAATTATTTAATTTATCTAAATTCTGAAATTTTTTTTATCTTATCTAATTTAAGTAAATCTACAATAACCAAATATTCAAATTCTGTTATGTAATAATTTGGTTCATATTTTCTTAAATACTAGAATGATATGACACTGGATGAATCCTAGAATGATGGACACTTATTTACTAAAACTATCAGGCTCTTTCGAAATAACTCCAATAGCTATTTGCAAAATATCACAAAAAACTTGAAGAGGTAATTTAGGATCATATAAGTACCACACTGGTTTAATTATTAATTTAGTTTTCAATAATTCAAAACTTTTTTGACATTTATTGGTCCATATATATATTGCTGATTCTTTTTAAGAGAAAATTCTTTAAAGGTTCTCTAATTTTAACATAAGAATCAGTAAATTTATTATAAACATTTACATAGCCAAGAAAACCTTAAAGTTGTTTTATATTCTGTAGTAGTCGTTACTTTCTGGTGCTTTTAATGTTATTCTTATTTGGAGAAATGCATCTTTCTTTGACCTCATAACTCTAAAATTAATTTTAACTTTTCAAAAACACATTTAGAAAATTTCAATTTAATGTTTTCTCTGTTTGACAGATATTAAATAATTTGTTTTAAGTGATCATAGAATTCATCTAAGGAATTAGAAAAATCCACTCTGTCATCAAAATAATGATTTGCAAATTTTGAAAAATTATATTTGTTCAGAATATTGTGAATTGTGCGATTAAATATTGCTGGTGCATTCTTTAAAGCCAAAAGGTAAAACATGATTTTAAATAAGCTTTCATTGGTCACTAAGCAAGTTTATGTTTGTCTTTCCTATGAATGCGTAAGTACAAGTAACCAGGTGCAATTTTAAGAGTTGAGAAAACTTTAGCATAGTTAATTTGTTGAATAAAGTCTATCTTCGTAAAGATTCAACATGAATCTTACACTGAGCATTCACTTTGCGATAATCATTGAATAACCTATAATTTCTCTATTTTTATCTCTTTTAAAGGCTAATTTACAGGGAAGGAATATTTATTTTTAGATTCCTTAATTTTTCCTGCATTCAGTAAATTTTTTATTTGCTTATTAATTTTCTCTTAATCCGTTGATGTGATCTATAAGCTCTTTGAAATACTGGTATGTCAGTGGTTATTATTATTCTAGAAGTTCTATTCTAATTTGACCAACACCATACTTAATATTTGCAAAATATACGTATGTTCAGATGCAAGAAACAACACAGAATTAGTTCTTTTACAATTTAAGTGCTTACTTTCTAAAATTTTCCCTTTAATAGAATTCAATTTTAAGATAGGATTATTTCAAAAATTAGCAATAATATAACATTTCTGTAACAAGATAAAAAGTGAAAATTAAATGCATCAACTTAAACATAAATATTACTGGGTATTTTGAGTATTTCAGTTTTTAGTTCTACATCTGGAAATTCATATTCTTACATGTTGTAATTGGTCTGACACAACTGTATAAGCATTTCTATAAGCAGAAATGCTTATAGAAAAAGATTGATTATATTCACCTTCGTATATATTATTAAATATGATGACTAAGGTCACCTAAATAACAAAAATATGTATATTATTGTTGTTAATATATTAGTAGTTTGGTAGTAATGTTAGTGAAGACTGGCTAAGCCTTTGCTAGTTGGTTTTCCTTGAGTTAAACCGTACATGTGCTTAAAGATTTTTACATTAAATTTCTAACGGCCCGGTTTCATTTCTACATTTTTATTATACAATCGCTAACTAAAATTTGATTCACTAATTAAATAGTCAAACCATGAAAAAAAATCAAATTATTTTGATTCAAGACAACGATTATTTAAAATTCAATATACATGGATGACCATTAAAATCACCAGGAAGGAATTATCTCACAAATGTCAAAAACACATGAATAGAATAAGTGGTTGGGATATGCAAATGTTTAATATTTCAGCGAATTTAGACGACGCAGGAGGAAGAAATGACACCTGAAGCACTGCATAAAAGAAAAGTTGTTAAAAATTTCTCATTCGGAAACAGTTTTGCAATATTGGAGTTTGCTCAGAATGTCATGTTATGCCAACAAGATTCAGAATTCTATAGAGGGAATATAGTTGCCTCTAGAGAATGTGGATTATCGTTCCTTCATATTGCCCGTCGCACTGTTCGAAATCTAATCACAGTCATGTGAAAATAAAATCAATTAATTGCTGAGGGTCATACTGAAAGGCATGCATTATCACCACGTCCTCAACTTGACTAACGCCCAAGGAGACAGACATATTGTCGGACCTGAAAAACCTTACAACCCCATCACAGACCATTTGTCAGGAAATGCGCATGTTGATGAGCATGGGCAGAGACTGATCCGCCAACTCTCCCCGTCTTATTCAATATGGCTAATGAAGTGTGGCATAGACTTGAAATAGCACGAAATGAGTTGCCCGTTTCTGTCATCACAGTCAAGTACGACCCTATGCCAAACTGGGTAAAAGACGTTTTAGTTTCTACAGATGGCAAATTTTTCTACTAATTTCACACCTCCTTATCCCCTTAAAACTGCTTGAAAATTTAATCATTTTGTCTTTATGCCATAATGTTTATGTACAATAAATATCTTTTTTGCATTTGCTTTCCTTCAGGGAGTTGCAATTTTAATAGACAGTGGTGTATATAATATTAAAAATATGAAACCGGTCCCTACATCGATCCGTAATTTAAAATTAATGTTATGAATTACTACCTATATGATACCGACTAGTTAGAATAGGTTGTAGAATCCACCTAGCTTATAAAATAGGTTATACTATACGTTCACATGTGATTATTACAAACTAACATCGAATCCTGATCTCTTCTTCCTTATCAGCGAAGGCAAATATCCATCTTCGATGTTAAGACCTTCAATTTTTTTAATCTCTGTTTCGTGCATCACGCTAAAATTTTTCTGTGTCTACAACTGCTGATTCATCCAAGTGGTTGTGGTGAGAATGGCCTAGGTCATGATCTACCTGTCTATCTAGCTGACCACCTATTTCCCATTATCCATGTGATTCTTCAGCCCTCAAACTCTTAGAGCTGCTCATATCGTCTCCGATTGCGGTGTAAGTGTATCTCTAGATAAAAAGCGACCCTCAGTAACAAATTAAATACACGCAAACAAGCTGTGCTTAACTGCTTTATAATCCAAGGAAACGAAGTTCAAAACCCTCAGGTGACATCACGCAATGTGCAATCACGCTGCATTTCTAATCATTTACATATCAGTCTGACATGTACCTTCATGCCAAGTTTCGTAACAATCCCACACTTAGTTCTTCGTGCGCAAATTTTTATGGCACTGATTATATATATGTAAATATATATATATATATATATATATATATATATATATATATATATATATATATATATATATATATAGGTGAGAAGGTGATGACCTGCATGATTACTTCGCTTTGCAAATTCCACTGGAGTGTTTCTATTTCCCGATTCTCAGCCAATATAAAACAGATGCAATATTTGTCGCACTTTCTTTTTAAGTTTAAATTATCTAGCTTGTGATAGCGATGTTTCAGGTGATGTTAGCACTAAAAACGATTTCACTTTATTTCTAAACAAAGCTGGATGTGGACTATAGCCCCTTTAGAGGGAGGAAGTGTTTTTATCGGGGCAGTCATAGGTGCGGTAGCATGGGAGAAGAAGCAATCAGCTTCCCTGGGAATGCTTCAAGTCAGTTGATCTTAAAATAAAGTTTTTGTTTCGTTTTAAATGTCTATTAATTTTACTATATCTTAGAACCATAAGGAAATATTACCATAATACCATAAGGAAATGAAAATATGATAATTAAATCCAAATTAGCAATATTGTTATATTATGTTTAATTGGGCATGAATACTATTTATTTAGATTGTCTGAGTACATTTGATACTTTTTCTAAAAGTTAAATGATAGTTATTGATAAACGAACTACCAAAACCAAAGATATATAGATTTTTATATAATCACACTACAGAAAAAGTAGAATAACATTCAATAAATGTTTTCTTAAATTTCATTGCAGCAAATTATTTATAAAATACTGAATAGTTCTCAATAACTTAATTTATGCTAAACAGAATAATAAAAAAAAGAAAGAAAGAAATTCTATAGTACATTAAGCTTCTTTAGTTGTATAAATATATATTCAACAGAATTACAGTTACCCAGGAAATGTGAAACAGACATTACTGAAAGCGATTGCCAGATTTCAAAATCATTCGCCGTTTTTTCAATCATCAGAAGTAGCATGTATACTATTTGAATAAAAGTATAAAATCCTCTTTTGCGTAGTTTTACTGTGGAAAGGCACTGATACTGAATTGAAGGTGTGGACTAACTATATATAATATTATCTAAACTGCACACTCCAGTCAAGTAAGAGGCAGTTAGAGATCGCAATCAATTTTATCTTCAACACCATCTCATTTGGAGAGGCTGAATGTTCCACTCCGTCATTCTGAAGTGGTGCTTGCTTTTCTACAGAATAAACTCTCTGATAGATCCATCCCGACGTTAATGTTTTCGATTCCTATCAAACGGTTAGTGAGATTCCGTTTCTACACCTTCGCTTTTATGATACATGTGTTCAGTTAAAATGGGAATACCAATTATTATTTTAAGAAACATGTTAATATTAAATAAAATAATACTAAAACCAACTGAGAATGGGAAATGTTGCTATTCGTTTCAACGATAGTTGTATATAATTTAAGTGACAAAAATTACGGAATACTTGCATCTATTTTATTCGTTTCTTTCTTCTTTTGTAAAAACATCATGAGTATATATATATATATATATATATATATTTAATTTCATTATAAAAGCAGATTCGAAGCTTAATATGGAAAGAAAACAAAATGTAATAATGTCATTAATTAGAACTGGTAAATTAGTACTTTTTAGAATCGTTGGGTCACTAAAGTTGAAAATATTTCACAACATTGAAAATAAAGAAACTGTACAACATTTCATTGTGCTTTTTAATACCATGTATGACCAGAGAGATATACCTATTCTCAATGAAAATCACGAAAATAATTTATTTCTTTTAAATGATTATTTTGAAATGACTTTTGAAATAAATAAAAACTAAAGTCTTAAAGTTGTTTTAAAAATGATATCAAAGGTAAAGCAATCATTATTCAATTCTTAAGCTAAAAGGTATGCACAATTATTTCATAGAACCGTCCGTATTTAAATGTAAAGTAAAACTAAAAACATTTGCAATTACTCCCTATTCCCAACGGTACTTAAAAATGCGACAGCAAAAATCTTTTTCAAAATACAGAAAAAAGCCTTTTTTTTGAAATTTTGCAAATAACAATATTTTTCAAGGAGTATAAAGTAAGGAAAAAAATACGCATTGGACTTATCTTTGAATACTTACGTGTTTTATCGCAGAAACTTAATATCTCCTATCACAGAATGAAATGGTAGTTAAAACGAGACAAATAGCTGGAAATTATTCCCTCCCAACAATTTTCAGTTTCTCCGAACTGGTAATGTCATATATCGATGACGGGGGAACTACTTAGCATTAATTTTTATAGGCACGTTTGGTGTAAAATGAGAAGGGAGTATATTTAATACTAATATAATTCTAGTGGGGGCTACTTAAAAGTACCATTAGAGCATAAAGAATTAAATTTTTTTGCAGAATCCAATTTTTTTGGCTTTATTTCACAAAGAATGGCCAGACTGGTTTAAGTTTGAAATTTAATAGTATCTGATTATTCATTCTAAATGCAAAAACTGATTGAAATCTGTATAATAAATTACATTGAATAAACGATTAATCTAGAAATCCTCAACGTCTTATTTAGTCAAAACATTTCAATAAACTTTCTTATTCACCTTATTTTTTTTATTTATTGAAACTGGTTCATCCACATTCTTAACTGACCTCTAGGATTGCTTCACTACGGTGATTCACATGAGAATTTTGAATTGTGAAAGAACCATGATGTATGCAAATGAGCATTAGCATTTAAATATCTTACAAGTGTAGGGAATGGGTATGAGGAGAGATAGAGGAATGTGATGGAGTCATTGGAATGCTGCTATAGGTTGGAGCAATTATTAGAATATGTTCACAGCGCTATCCACCTTACTCGGTTCCGGTGATGAAAGGTCTACTGTTTAGACTTCGCAAAACAGTTAAACATGATTATAATTATTTGTAATGGATGAGTTAAGTAAGACTTTTCACGTATCTAATTCAATTTAATTATTGTTTATTCAAGGAATTATATGAATAAACAAGTAAAGGGTTTGTGCCTACTTTTATTGGGTAGTACTGTGTGCCAATAAAGCAAATACATTCTTACACATTTTATACGGAGTAAGCTAAATAATCCCATGGATTAAAAACACTTTTAACTATCTGCACAGTTTTCTTAGTATATTTTTCATACAATAAAAGACGAATTTTGACAATTCTATCAGTTCAAAAATAAATATTACTTCTATCAGTTAAAATAAGTGTAAATAGTGTTATTTCCCTTTCCATCACTCGTTTTATACACAGTACTCTGAGATACAGTTTAAACTGTATCATACAAAATTTTTCAACAATAATTTGTGCAGGAACTTAACTTAGGGAATGTATGATATTTGATAGGAACTGGTTAACTAAACGTTGTCTTTCGTATAAGTTTCAAACAATATACCGATGTTTATAGTCATAAAAAGGGTAACATTTGTAGTTATTTTTCGAAGCACAAGACAGAAAGCTAAATATTTATTCCATGTTGATAGTTAATGAACTGTTTTGTCTTGCTTTTATATATTTTCATTTGAAGTTTGAACTTATCTATATCTTAACCATACTTTAATATGGTTGTATAAAAATGAAGGAAATACGTCACAGTATTATATTATCTATCAAAATAGTTTTCATACCAAAACCTTCATTTAGTCTTCGGAATGATCACAATAATAGATAATTCAACATTTTCAAATAAACGAAGATTACAGTATCTAATTTCAATTTTTATACTGTATTTTTAATGTCATTAAAATTATTTGTAACTTACCTATGTTGATTAATATCTATAGTGATAGTATTATATGATCGACCTCTCTATTTTTAATCATATGTTTAACATTTAAGAAGATAAACATACTTACTTATTTTGCAGGAAATTAATTTGGAATCTTTATTTAATAGTTCATTATTAATGATTATACAAATTTTAAAATCTATTACTATTACACAAACATTACAATTTAATTTAATATTTTTGAATTTATTACATTAATCTAATACTTATGAAAACGTAATATTATTAATCCTATACAAATTAATATCTAAACCGCTATTTATATTTTTAAATGTAATAACGAATTTGTAATTCCGGAAAATCCTTGTTTTACAATTTCCTTTAGCTTGTTTGACTAACTCAACCTTAGAGAGTAAATCTACTCTAGTTAGCTTATGACCTAAATTATAGCGCCAAGTAATTCAAACATTACCTTTACCATATGCCGCTTTTCCAATGTCTCTAATTTATGACCCAAATCGTAGTTGCAATTATTTCCAAAATTACCTTTACCACTACCTAATTTCTAAGATCTCATAAGTTCCATCATATATCAAATAGCTGTAACCTAATCAAGATATAATTCAGGGTAGGGATGTTTATCCTTACGTAATCAAAATTAAAATAAAGAACCAAATTATATAAAACCAAAAGATGCAATAGCAACAAGTTCTCTAAAATTATCTCCACCTCAAACAATTACTGCATCAAATCTTCAGTGCTTTAAAAAATATCAAAAACATTTAAAGAATTCACAACTTCAAAGTAATAAAACTTCCTGAATCTAAAAACAATATAATATCATATATATATATGATACCTAAAAATTCTAAAACTACAGAAGTATATAAATAACTCTCAATCTTTAAATGGCAAGAAACAATCTCTTATCTATCACTAAATACAAATATATATATATATATATATATATATATATATATATATATATATAATTATTGGTAATTTTCTCACGATTTTACACCTATACTATATTAGTGTAACACCGGCAAATATTATAAAACAAATGTAACTTATCATTTTCAGTCATTAAATTTAAAATCAAAAATCAAACATATTTCTTAAGTAGTAAAATGTAATAAATCAAATAAAATTAGAAACAATATATTTTTAAATTCTGAGACTTAAAATAAGACAATATAGAATTAATAGAAACATTATATTTAATCTACATTTTATTCTAATTTTCTAGATGTAATTTAAGGCACTTAACTTTCAAATCTAAAGATAGGTAGGTCACTGTGTACATGCATCCACAGATCAAGGAATTTCGATTTGTATAAGACATGTATAAGATGAAAAAAAGGGTACATGTCAGGTAATAATTCATATCCGACAATTTTTAAATAGTAAGCATAAATCTCTAATTATAATATTCAAATTAAGAACCATTAAAAAAAATTTGTATCACAAAACACTCCATATTTTAATATATATATATATATAACGTTTATGAGTAATACATACAATTTTACAGTTTTATTATAGAACGATATTTCTACCGTAATTTAAAAGGTAGAGAAAATAATGTTTCTTGTCCATCTATATAAATTTACAGATTTTCAAAACTGAAAAAAATTTTTAACCGATAAAACCGAACTCTGAACCGTAAAAAAGGAAGTCAATGTCTATCTGACATTATGAGGAAACATTCCTTATCTATTTTCCAATATCTTCATTTTACATATTGCCTAGTAAATGTCTGATATTCCAACTAGTTATTTTATATTTTTGAGCTACGTTTCCTAAAGATTTCAAATCACATTTTTGACGGACTTTGTCCCTTTTGATTATTATGATTGGAATTTTATTCATTTTCAAATAATTTATTTTGATTTTATTACTTGATATAATGATAAAGAGTGATTTTCATTATTTTAATTTGCAAATAATTTTAAGCAGGTAATTTTAGAATATAATATGAAGTAAAGTATAGATAAACCAAAGCAACTTTTGAAGTCTCATGATTCAGATAATAATGTTTCTTGACTATCTTCCTTTGTATTTCAACGAACTTAAGTACATTTATTTAAAAATTTCTTTCAGAGAACTAAATGACAATTATTTTCCTTTTTACAAATGACAAAAATAAAATATGGACTAACATTAACATCAACACAATGCGTAATATTTTGCCCTTTTCTCAGATAAATTTCTTACATATATATTTTCCTTTCCGAACTCGAACTTTGTTAAATATTTCCCTTTCTCGTAAGGCATCATGGGATCTATACGGCCCAGTGAAGAGTTCAATACTCAAAGCATTATCGTCGCCATTAGCATGAGTTGGTTGTAAATTCACTCAGAAAAGCCGTAATGTTTGTTCTCGAATACTTAAACTTGGATGCTGAGTTTCTGTTTAGACAAGTCAGTCAATATTTGCGACATTTTCGAAAGTTCTCATTGCTTGAAATTAAGGATTAATTCTAATTAACAGGATGGGAAGAATCAAAAATTGATCCTAGAAAGCCACTATTCCAATTTGTTGCAATCTCGTTATCTAGTTACTTTACCAATATATTCTTCAGGTTTATTTAATTAAAAGTTTGAGTTTCATTATCTGTAAATTATTAAATATTTCATCTCAATATTACTTTATGTTGTATTATTGTTTTAGTTACTCTGTAGTATAATATATTGACTTAAAATCTTTCTTAATAATTCACTGAGGAAATTTAAATATGTCTTCATTAAATAACTTTTGATTAGTTTGTTCTAACCAATATTGAACTCGAACAATGATAAATTATGGACAATTCATGAATTGACTCTTAACTTACAAATCATTCTACTTAATGACTTTTAAGATCTTTTTCAATTTATCATGTAATACAGATAATTCAGTCCTATTATTAGGATCTAAATAGAACTTCAGAATCGTTTATCATTTTATGTGCTGATGGAGATACTTAATCGATAAGTAGTCGTTCATTTTGAATAAAAAATATTCTTCTTAAAATTATGTACCACTTCATACGTTTTTTAATATTCTGATAAATCTATCCTATTTCTAAAATTAAAATTACTTATACCAAAATGGTTGTTATAATATCCTCTCACTTGACATTCTTTTAACGAATTATATAATTCATTTTTTAATGTCTAATTTGGCTTAAGTATTTAAAAAACGATAGTTGATTTATTTTTTCCTTATGAGCATGAAACAAAGACAAAGTTTTAGAAATTGAGAATAAAACCACTATAGAACGTAAATACAAGCTATAAAAATAAATGAATATAACCAAAACCTATCAAAACCAAATTACATGATATTTGGTGACATTAATTACAGGTGTTTTCCTAAACAACAATTTTCAGAACAATTTAAAATATTAGAAATTCATAAGTAAACTTAATTTGATATAAATATAAAAATAATTCCAAAGTATACAAACCCCAATCTCCATTTAAAGTATGGGAAAAATCATTTCAAATAAAAGAAAACAAATTATTTAGTTCTTTATGAAAAATAGTTTAAAACTATGATTGATTGTAGGTGTTTTCGTTTAATAGTCAGTAACAATATTATTTGTTTTTATTTAATATGTGTTATCAAAATTAAGTATTAATTAGTTATCATTATTGTTTGTTTTGTTTGCTTAGAAGAAATTAAAGTTATAGGTTTTCGGTAATGATTGATTAATTAAGAAATATCTCTCTATAATTATAGAAGTTACTATTTAAACTTTAACTCCCCTTTCCTTTTATAAATGAAAAAAAATCTCATTTTTTGGCTATTTTTAGATGTTTAAATTAATCATTACTGTTTTTGTGCGTAAGAATATTTATTCGTTCGTTAAATAATTTTTCCATAAGTATACATGACCTTTTTTGCTTTTTTTCTTTGTTTCTTATGATTTTTATTCAAAAAGTTTAGTAGTATTTCTGTAAATTATTCATTCGAAGCATTTAATATTTGTTTTATAAATAGTTTCATATCATAAAAACTTCTCTCGACATGGAACGTTCTCATTATGACACTTGAAAGTAAAAAAAAAAAATCTTCGTATTTTTTTTATAAATTTAATGAGATATATTCTTGTTTGGAATTGTAAGACATCTTTCCGAATTGTTTTCAACTTTATAAGAAAAATTACTTTTTACCATATTTTCGCGTTTCAAAGGTGTAAGAAACGAAACTATATCAAATATTTCTGTTACACCTTTGTCAACAGCTGTAAACAGTTAGTTATGTTTTGAAAAGAATAAAGTAAAATGTTGATACTTTCAGTCTAATTTAATACCGATAAGTCCACTTACATTTTGGTGCCCTAAAAATACTCAGGTAAGTCATACTAAACTCGTTTGTTTAAACTTACGATACGAACGCGAATTATAATGTCAATCGTTTAAAGAGAAATTTGATTTACTTAAACGCAAACGATCAACAATTCGCGCCGCCATCACGAAACTGACAACGAAAGTGAAAGATCCAACTAGTGAAACAAAACTGATATAGAATATAGACAAACTCTTACAAGACAAGCTAAACTAACCAACCTTGACAGACAATAAAATCCACGAACTTCTAAACGATAAAGAATATAATGAAGACTTAATAGATTGCGAAAAATTCATAGAAAATGCTCATTTAGCGATGTTTACTTACAAAAAGAATGCGAATACGAACACGATTTTTTTTTCACCAAGAACGCCAATTCCTGACAGTATAAATAACACGCTACCGCCAATAGCGTTTGGTATAAATTGCGCATCTACGGCTTCAAACATTACAGTAAGGCTTTCAGTGCCCTCTCTGACCGAAACCTATACCTCCAAAATGCCAACTTCAACAGACCGCGGCGACAGCCAATCAGAGCCCACCTTCTGATCTCATCCTACAGAAAGCTGAAACTCCATTCTTAAGCCAAGTTTTGCTACATATACCGACCCGAGCTTAAAGGTAATTCTACGGCCTATGTGCTCGATACCATTTCCAACGCATTCCAATGCATTTCAAACATTACAGTAAACCTACTTACAGTAAAAATAAATATGATTTGTGATGAAATTAAAGAATTTCACAGTTTTTTGGAAGCGTTTTGAAACTGCATAGATAAAATCGAACGTTTATCGCTTATTGAAAAACTCGTTTTTATGAGGATATTTAGATGGAGAAGCAAAACGACTAGTTGATGCAAGAAACATAACTGCAGATACCTATACAATAACAAAGGATATTTTAAAATCGAAATATGGCAATAAGGATAAAATAATACAAACTCATCTTGATTATTTAGAAAACATAACACTTATTAAAAATTCATCTCTGTCAGCATTAAATGAGTTATATATAGATTGTAATGGACGATTACGAGTGCTGGATGCCTTAGGCAAAAACACACAATTATACGGAATAATTTTGGCTCCAAAATTACTCCATGCTTTTCTACATAATATATGTCGTAATTGGGTTATATCGGCCAAACGTGAAAACTTGGCTGAAGGCTACTTTACAAAATTGTTGAAATTCTTAGCCGAGGAAGTTGAGGGAGCAGTTGCAAAAAATATTATTAAAGACTTATTAGTTTCAGAATATTCTATGAATTCCTCTTTAGGAAATTTCAACGTGCGTTCTAAACCAGTTACTAAAAGTAAAAAAAAAATTCACCCTTTTGCCCTTCCTGCGAAACTGTCGAAAATTGGACCCAACATTGCAACTCTGTGACGGACATAGATGCACGCATAGAGAAATTGAAAGCTACTAACAGATGTTTCCTGTGCACTAACCGTGGTTATATCCCAAAAAATTGCTATCGTAAAGACAAATATTGCTGTCCCAAATACAGGAATCAACACCATGTATCAATATGTAAAACTTTAACTGTGACTGCATTTACAAACAAAATTGATATTCTTAAGTCCAATTTGGTTGATTTGTAAGCTGCGCGATTTTTCATAACGAGTCCAAATGGGATTACACAATTTACACGTTGTATTTTGGATGGTGGAAGTCAATGTAGTTTCGTCTCTTCTGAGCTTGTAAACAATTTGAAACTTCCAGTTATTTCAGGCAGACCTTTGGAACTTCAAGCGTTCGAATCTCCATTTAGTTTTACTCAAACCCGAAGACATGTTCAATTTCAGTTATCAAACATCTTGGAAAAATCTAAAGTCAACATTATAGCATTCGAAAGCCTCAACAAGTATGCATCATATCTGCCTCCACATACTGATGTTTCATGCTTCGCGAAAAATAATTGAATAAAACTTGTGGACCCAGATGATTCACAGCCGAACTTACCAATTGAGATTTTAATCGGCTCAGTTTTCTACTGGAATGTCGTGAATTCTGAATCTCCAGTAAAGCTGTCGGATTCTCTGACCTTGGTCCCATCAATTTTTGGGTTTATACTTAGTGGACCTCAATCACACGCAACATTTTCCTTCATTCCTACAGTTCATAATATTATTGTGGATACTTCATCTCAAGCATTGGACAATGAGGTACGCGAATTCAGGAGGTTAGAAAGCATTTGTATACAACCAATTCAAGAGGAAAAAAGCACCTGTAAAGCACCTGCGAACTCTTGACAAACTTTCATCAATCTTTTGAAATCATCGATGGTAAACGAGTAGTAAAATTATCATGGAAACCAGAAGTTCAACTTTCATCAAACAATTATGAAGTTGTAATTCGACGGTTTAATTCTTTAAAAACAAAACTACACAGAGACACAGTTTTTAAACAGGAGTATTCTGAAATCATGCAAGATTACACTGATAAAAAACAAATTGAAATCGTATCACATGAAGCACACCATAGAGAACATTTATTTTACTTACCCTATCATGTAGTAAATAAAATTACAAATGAAGAAACCTAATGTCGTATAGTTTTCAATTAGCAACTTCCCATTCTCCAGGTCATCCATCTTTAAGCGACGCTCTTGAAATTGGACCAAATATACTTCCCAATATCATGGCTACGTTATTGAGATTTCACCTTTCAAAAATAGCAATTACTTGTAACTGAAGTCAAGCCTTTCCACAGCTGATAGTATCAAACGAAGACAGAGAAGCAACACGATTTCTTTTGGTACGAACATGGAGACGAACACGATACTCCTGATGGAAAACTCTGCATAGAAGATGAAATTGTAATTTACCGATTCACGCCTCTTCCCATCGGACACACTACCAGTCCATTTTTATTATCAGCTTCTCTTTGTGAATTGGATACAATGTACAAGCAAACGTACCCTACTGCAAATAAACACATTAGGAATAACACCTATATGGATGATTTTGTTATGGGATCATCTACAGATATTGAACCTACAATGTTATATCAAGAAATGCAACAACTTACATCACATAATAGCCTACCATTAGCCAAATGGACAACAAATTCTAAGATTTTGCAAGAGATGAGGAAACAAAAAAACGTTCCGTTTAAAAATGTTATGCAGGTCTTAGAAATTAAATTGGATACTGACAGTGATGCTTTTCAAATTGATGTGCAGGAAAAGATTGTTCGAGCATCTAAATAATCAGTAACAAAGCATTTACTACTGAAATTAATCTCAAAGTTTTACGATCATCTAGATCTATTCGCTCCAGTTATTGTGAAAATATTATTCCAAGATACGTGGCTTAGTGGTATTCATTGGGATGAATTATTACCTCCAGCTGTAGCACAACATTGGCACAGGTGGATAAATGAGTTACAATGTTTGAATGATATTCACATCCCAAGATGGATTGGTCTTTCAATTGCATCTACCATACATGTGCTTTTTACGACACTTCTGTCCCTGCAAATGATACTTGTTTTTACGCTCGTCACACAGTTGAGAATTCTACAGAGATCAATCTCATTTGTAGTAGAAATAAACTGGATCCAGTCAAAAAGGTCACTCTTCCGCGACTTGAATTGTTAGTCGCACTACTAGGACCTCGCTTACTTGAATACTTTTGCAGAGAAACGAACATGCATTCTTACACAGCCATACTATGTAATGATTCTACTGTAGATCTAAGCTGGATAAAGGAAGATCCCAACAACTTTCGTTTGCAACAGGACAACGGAAATTCTTCAATACACAACTCCAGCACAATGACGCCATTACCCCAATGCAGACAACCCTGTCGATAATATAACCCACGGTACTTTCTCATCAGAACTATCGGCCTTGGAGTCTTGGTAGCACTGCCAAAATAGCTAACACAGAATCCAGGAATTTGGCCTATCAATGATTTGTCATCACATACATAACCGTTGGTCGAAGTGGAATTACGAAAAACAGA
>BMAW01055386.1:62753-120256 GCA_019974015.1 Nephila pilipes
ATAACTTAAGCATCTTATTTCAAACATGCCTACAGGTGAAACCATGCATTAAGAGATTGCAACATTTATACGAGCAGATGTCATGAAATTATGGAAATTTCTTTCAACGAAAAAATTCATTTATAAATATCACCACAAGAGATTGTTGTAAAAATAAATAACACATTTAGCCATACTTTTACTAATAATATTACAATGTTTAATTAATTTCACCAGTTTTGTATATTTTTCTTTTATTTCAACGAAACGTGTTCTATAAGTGATGGAAGTATGTGCTGAGAAATATTGAGCAGTAGCGCGAAAGATTGATTTGGAGGTTAGAGAAGGCTGCCGAACTCTCCCTACTTACCAGATGTTTCAAATGCCTCCGAATTCAAAAATCGCATGGATGGAAATTCTAGAGATATTTTTGTCTTCCTGTCGTGTAGCAGCGAATGGTTCCCGTTTAATCCATTAGGATTGAAGTCCTCACGTTGGTCTGAATATGGAATCCTCTTTCAGACATTAAAAACATCTTCCTCAAAATCTTAAAATTTTTTGACGACTCGTTTTATATGTAAGCAGTTTTGAAATAGGGTACTTCGTATCTGGGCGTAATGTATAGATGCAAGTTTTTGGATTTGTGAAAGACAGAGAGGAATAAAATCATGTTTTATGTGTGATAAATGTTCAATAATTGCATTCAACAGCTAGCAACACTTCTTTACTTGTACTTGTAACCCTTGAGATAGTTCCATTATTAAATGAGATAAATTATTCAGCTATGGTGGACGTACGAGTGGTATGGTGGACTGGTATTTATTACTTCACTCTTCTTTCTTAATTGAATTTTGATTCACCAATCCTTGATGGCAACAGTTAGTATGTTAACTTCTAACTATGGTTTTCGTTTCTTTTGTATAGGAAGCTCGTTGCACCTCTTGCGGTTACATTTCCTATATCAGAGGTGCACGCATTGTTATAAGAAAATTTTTATTAATAAATTAATTTTAATAACTTAATGAACATTATAACTTAATAAATATTTAAGTTAATTATCATTTTTCCAAACGATCCGTTCTGTATACAATTAAAAATTAAAAGTTTATTAAATGTGATGCATTTTCCTTATTATTTTTGTGTTAATTCGAGTAATCTCAAATCAATGAATCTGGGCGAGAGTTTCGGTTATCGTACGATAACTCCGTCATCGAATAAAACATATAGATATAAGTTACATAAATCTGCATAATTTTATTACTGTTTCCTTATAAATTATGTACTATTATAAAAATGTTATCATTTTTTTTTTACCTAACTAACTTTAAGCACATATTTTTAATAATATGCTTAAGATTAGACTTTCATATTACTTAAATGGCAGAAAATAAGAAATTGCTCGTAAAAAGTTCTTTAACAAATTGTAGTTATTTAAGAATTTAAACAATTTTATTGAAATCAGATATTCTTTATGCTTAACTTTACATTATTTCAAAAAAAGATCTCTTGTACTTAATTTTTTGTTTATTTTTAATTAAAATAATAAACTAAATACATAATCCAATATTATCTTTAAAAGTAAAATGTATTTGTTTATTCACTGAAAGATTTTCCTCCAACTCGGATAAACTTTTCATGGAAAAAAATATTTCATTGTTGGTATGATTTCATTCAATAGTAACATATACAAATTATTAGGCTATGACCTAAAAGAAGAAACTTTATAAATATGCCCTATTACACTTTATCACATATCAAATTCAACTTTCATATGACATTACAGTATAGAAAACATTTTATGTTATAGAAAGAAACAGAATCAAACAGATATTAACATAATAACAAAATAAACTTTTCATTATACGTGTGGGACTGAGATAAGAAGAAATATTTTTCTTATAGCACTTTCTGTTGGAAAGAAGCTTTCGACCACTTAAATTTCATTAATTAAGCCGTTCGTTGCTTAATCTTCACGTGTAAAACAAACTACAAACACATTTTTCAGATAAATAAAGCATCCTAATTTTAATATTATTGTGGTTTTAATAAATATATTTACTTTTTTTAAAGAAAACTATGCCTTTAAAGTGTAAAAATACCTTATAAATACGCCCTTTCTCCCTTTATTAGTTAAAATTAAACACTCACTTAGCACCGTACTATAGAAAATTAAATACAGAATATATTTTATATAAAAAGAAAACAATTTGTTACAAACATGAATCCAAGTAATGAATCCAACATTCTAGTGTTTTACATTGAGTAATGATGTCATAATGAAAGACATCACTCCCTATACTTGAAAAAATGTCAATGTTTTATATTCTATTATTTAACAAAAGAAGAAGATATAAATATAATAAAATGTGCTGCCACTTAATGAATCTCCAGTATTAGAAAATAAGAATGGATAAAAAAAATTACGTCACTTCAATGCATCTCAATCACATCTGAAATCACTATTAAAAGCGTCATCCGTTGAAGAAATTCAGCTTAAGGATGAAAATAAATGGCATTTTTGACCAAAAAAAAATACGAAATCTTCAAGTCAGTGGGTGTAAATTAATGTTAATAAAACAATTTACTAAGTACGTCAGTAACAAACGAAATCTTTATAAATGATTCCAAACTTGATCTAAGATAAAGAAAACTTTGTCAAGCCAATTATTTTAAGATGCATCTTAAAGAATATTATTCAACACGAATTAGGATATTCCTAAGATGACAGAATGCATGTTATCTTTGTAATATAGTTTTTTCTTTGTAAACATTCGCAAACATCTTAGCCTTTTTTGATACTTTGAAATAATGAGGCAATTAACATGCAAGTAGTTTAAAAAAAGAATGGATGTCAGAATATTAATTAGCAATGCAGTGACTGAGATCTCTCAGAATCTATCAGAATTAAGAGAAGAATGAGAAACTGATATTATAATCTCCATAATTAAAGGACCTTTAAGATCAATAGGTTGTTCATCAAATAAAACATAATGTTTCAAAAAGAAGTTCTCATTCTTTTTACTTCCGAATTAAATAATTCTTTAAATGTTTTAATTAAGAAAATGAAGAATACGTTGATAAATATTTTGGTTCATTGTAACAGAAATCAAATCAATTGAAAAATTTGACTTTGTTTATTATTCTTGAAAATAGGATAGAGTGTTTGTTTCAACTGACTTTACTATTTAATAATCAAGGTAAAGTTGTTGAAATAAGGAAAAGCTTCAATAATTTCCCTTCAAATATTTTAATTTTATCATCTATGATAATAAATGTATTTATACTTTACTTACAAGCAATTCTAAGAAAAAATAATTTTACAGGGTGTTTTTTTTCTTTCTTTTTTTAAAAACAAAATACAGAAAAATATATTTGTTGAAGGGAATTTTATATATTTCCAAGCACGTGGAATCTTGTAGGCTTTAAATAACCAGCAATTTACCCCTCTACCGTTTTTGGTTATAAGCAGGTAGTACGCTGAATTCAAACACCAATATAGCATACTGATATAACTAAATTTTTGTAATAAAAGAGTATATTCTTCCAATACGTGCTTCAAAATTTGTTCTAGTTATTGAAAAATAATTTAGAAGCTCATACCGAAAAAAGTATAAACTGTAATCCGCATAAAGTAATTAACAGAGTATAATTATACTACATTTAGCAATAATTAGATATTTTAATATATAAAAATTTTATTGCTAGCAAATGACATTTTTTTGTATAATAAAAAGTTCTGAGTTCAAAAACAATATTAATTATTTATCATTGAACCATTAAAAATAAATTTCTTATCGTAAAGATGAAAGATGCATTATGTATAAGCATTTCCAACTTTAAAATTTCTTCGGTGCATAATTAAAGAATATTTTCATGTACTGTGAAAAAATCACGGGATTAAAGTTGGATATGATTTAAAATTTAGGCTTTGCTTAATTGAACATAAAATTCTTTGGTTAATTCCGGAAAAAAAAGATGAAGGTTCTCTTTCATCAAAGAGTGAGAGAACAAATCAAATTTTACTGAGAAAAAAACTTATTATTGTGATAAATTGAATAATATTAGAATCTTTACTTAAAAGCTTTGTAACATCTTATGAAAACTTAGACTTCGAATATGCTACTAATTGGATTTGTTTTGGAAAGTTTCAGCAAATTATGCGATCCTTATTAGAAAGATACATTAAAGATTTAAGAACGCGCAGAATAACCATATGATGACATACAGTTACAAAAAATCTTTCTTAAATTTATAGTTCAATCATTTTTATTCGTATGAAAAGAGAAAAAGATAAAATAATGTTAGATTTTAGTCTTATTAAAAATGTTTATAACAAAATCGGAACAATGAATTCAATTAGAGCGTACTAAAATACATTATAAATAAAATAGTACAATTGAAAATATGCTATTAAATTCTTTATTTTTATTATTTTATTGGATAAATAGTTTTCATTCATAGGGTAATATCAGGGCTTTGAAATACTTTACAAAATCGAGTTGTTTCCCCATAGATAATTGATTATTTTGATTGAAAAAACTAATAAATTCATGTTCAGTAAAATAAAAAAAACATATTTTTTAAATTTGTGAATTAAAACATTTCATGAAAAAAAATTTAACTTTTTCTATCTATTAATTATATCTTTAATTCATATATTTTGATGTGTAAATTCTTAATCTGTCCTTAAAATATCGAAAGAAACTAAGAAACATTAATCACATAGATGATCATATATCTTAAGTATTCTCATTGAAATTTGGAGAATAGTTTCAAGAGGCAATTCAATCGTTATCACAAAAATATATTTGAAATAGAAATTAAGAAACTCTTTTGATTCTATTAATTTTATAGCCCCCAAATATATTGGCCGCTGTACACCAGTGATCATAGTCTTGAATTAACTTGTCATTGGTTCGAGACAATCATTAAAGACTTGACATACAATGAAGATAATGCGTGTTAAATCTGATTTAGGTCTTTCGTCCTCCCACTGGCATGGTGTGGAAGATTGTATTGAAGGTACCAGCTGAGGTGTCGTCCTCGTCACTGGATCGAGGTTAAAACCGAGGAGATCCATCGACAACGTATCTCAAGTTAGATCTAATTGCGATACTAATAAACAATCAATCAATTAAAAATAACAAATATAAAATCATTCCAAAATTTAGATGCAATTATTATTATTATTGTATTCTTATGAAAATGTGCAGTAATATACAAAACTGAATGAAAGTCAAACATGAACACTGAGAGAAAATAAACACTTTCAGAAAAAAACTTTCGAAATTTTTATTCTTTCGCTAAAACAAGGATATGACAAACAGAGCCATCTATCGAACGGAAGTGCAATATATGCACTGATACTCAGTAGCATTGAAGCGAAGATTTACATTTTTCGAACTTAAAAGACGAGAGTATTAGCAGGTGAAAAATGTCTGCGGAACCTCTTTTAAATCTGGGAATGTTTTACGGCCCTCGTAAAACTGTTAAAAAGAATTCAGTAAATTGTTTGGAGGACAATAAACCGAAAGTCTTATAAATTACTAAGCCTTTCTCGGAGAATGCAGATATTTTTATACTTTTATGATCCAAAGTCTCCAGTGAAACTTTTTGGTGGGGATTTTTGAATTACGATTTTATCGCCGTTTTTTTTAAGTCATCGACATAGTAGTTAATCGTACATCCGCCATTTTTCTTGCTTTGGCATGGCATATAACTAAGAGGTGAGGCCAAGAAATTTATTTTATAGGTTTATCCTTAAATCTCCTGACAACTCGTATGTAAATTTTTACAACGGAATTCTTCTAATTTTTTCTCTCTCCTTTTTTTTGTGCATGATGATGCTTTATGAGGAAGAAAAAAATGGTGCTATCATGTTTTCTTCACGTTCATGTAAGGTAGATTGTTCCTTGTAACGTTTGCATATTTTAATACTTATTTTTTTAGCGCACGAAAAAGGATATAAATCATATTTTACTGACGAAATATCTTTGAGAAAGCAGAACGTTTTTTAAGTAAATGTATTACATGTCTGGAAAACATTCTTTCGTGCCAAGGAATATTTATTTTTATTCACGATATAGCGAATAATATGTCGTGTGGGATATAAGAAAGGAATATATAATGAGTAATTACCACATTTGTAATTCAAATTTTGCTTTGTTGTTGTTCTTTTCGACAAACATTCTTATCTTTTATGAGCGAGGAAAGATGATTGTGATGGATATTTTATACTCTTTGCTTGCATTCAAAAAGAATATTTTGAGTTAAGTATCAATGATTGTGCATTCCCAACCGTAAATATAAAAATTTCTTTTGAAATGTTTTCTGCAGTTGTTCTGTGAAATCCAATAAGAAAGGAAATCAAGAGATTCTTTTAGACAATTTGGTTTCGCTTAGAACAATATCATTGCAGAAATCAATAAGATAAATTTTAGCAATTTGATATTTTATGAGCAACATGAATATAAAGAAGGCTTCGAGTAATTAGAAAGAATCTTCCTAACTTATTTTCATTATCTTGTTATAATTTTACTAAGAAAAAAAATGTTAAAAACGAAGAGAGGAGTTTAAAAGTTAATGACTAGTAAAGCTAAAATATAAGATTAGAAGAACATATTTTAGTTGTAATTAATTATTTATCATTCTCTTAAAACCATAAATCTAATTATTATATTCTTAAAACCTTGAAGCAGCAAACAATAACTAAGAAATGTTTCATTTTAATAATTTGACTCTGTTCTGTTCATTCCTTTCTCTTAACTGACCGCGGGGAAATTATAGTAATTTGAAATGCATGAAATTACAATTTCTTCTCAACTAAAATGAAATATGTTGAGTTAAAACAGATGAAGATAAAAGCAAAAGGAACTGAATTGAGAATAGTGATAAATTAAATAGAATTCAAAGGAAAAGGGAAGGAAATAGAACAAAAATTTAGGTTGTTATATAACTGCGAGTTGTATTAAAGTATAGCGAATAATATTTAGGATTGAAACAAATCTCAGTTAAAGTTTGAAAATAATAATCGGTTGTTCGAATGAAGTGATTGAATCGGAATGAGTGAATTGGTAAGATAAGACCTTATTAGATGATCCTAATTTAGAATTGCTGAGTTAAGAGGGATTCGAAAGAGAGCACCCTTATATATCCTTACATGATAAATAAAGTATAATTTCGTTAATGTGTGCATTCATTTGGAGTCTGGCATTTATTGATTGGTTAATTAAGAGGAACAATGATAATAAAACTAAATAATGAAGAAAGAACATTACAATATACAATTTTCAAAGTTTGTTTGGCTTTAAATGAAAAAGAGTATTCAGAATGTCAATTGAATACTCTTGTTTTCAATACAATTGCATTTGTATGCAATTGTATTTAAGAAAAATTGGTTTATTTAAAGAAAATTAAAATAAACTATCTCCTTAAAATATTTTATGCATTAAAAAAACTGTCCGCTCTATACTTTATTAAAATCAGAATATAATAATAATGGTGAGGCATTTTCTATCCCCAAAATATGTCCAAAATATGGATCATATTATTTGATACAAGCTCAGTTGTTACAAAAATTAGCGTTGCAGATGCTTTTATGAAATGTGTCCGTCTTAATAGGGAGATGTAAAGGGGAAGGGGGAAAGATGGGACGATATTATGTGTAGGATAGGAGTGATGCCTAAATACTTCTTCAATACTGATACTAGGATAAAATAAACTCTTTGATCCCACAATATGATTGAGTTATTCTGCGTTGCGTGATAAAGAAATGTGCTCGATTATTAGAACTGTTATTTTGTGAAAAAATACAGGACAACATTATATATAATACAACCTGTATAAACATATATTTCTCCAAAGTATCTATTGCACCTACAAAAATACTGTAGAACTTTAATGAGTATTTTTGCATACAATATATGTACTTAAATAAAGCAGTAATCAGTATTAAATGTGTCTTAACGCTTTCTGGATCACACAATTATTACTAGTGCAGTCTTCACTTTATATATATATATATATATACGTGTGTGTGTGTATGTATGTATGTATGTATAGGTATACAGGTGTTAAAAGTTAGGAGAATTTGAATATTTTGTAGAATTTCATGAAAAGAATTGAACGAAATGTAAAAATACTGTTTCGAAACATAGATGCAAATGTTGGAGGTCGAATACGCAAGCGTATACGTGTACGGGGGTGGAGCAAGTGAAAAAACAGGAATTATAAGCGCGCGTGCCAAAATCCGCATTTCGCAGAATTTCTTGATGTTTTTTTGCAACAATTACTTAAATTAAAATTGAAACAGTAAAAGTGAATAACGCCATCTCGTTAAATGATAGAATGAGGAAAATAGAAATTGTGGGTTAGCTAGAAGCAGGCCAGTCTCAAATCCAGATTTGCAGATAATTCAATTTAACCCTCCGCGTAGTGTCCAATTTATGGAAACAGTTTAAAGATACCGGATCCGTCGAGAGGAACCCTGAGTAAGGTCTTCCAAGTGCCTTGACTGACAGAGATCACTATTTGTCTATTACAGCGAGGTATAACAGGGATGCTAAAGATTCTCAGGTCTTTCATGAGTTGTGTGTAGCCATTATAACCCGAGTTTCAAGGATGACTGTTTTCAAAAGACTTCATGAGAGAGGACTGTTTGCAATCAGACCTGTTGTTTGAGTCCCGCTCAGTTGTGCGAACAGGAGATTCCGTTTAAAATGATGCAGAGATCATACAGATTGGAGCAAGAATCAATGGATGACCGTTCTCTTCACTGATGTGTCTCGGTTCAGCCTAACCAGTGATTTTCGTCGTACTTTCATATAGAGAGAACTAGGGACCCGCTACCTTACCTCCATATCTAAAAAATCGACCATTATGACAGCGGAGGTTTGCTGGACTGGGCAAGCATCATTTTGGATGGCCGCACACACTCCCATATCTTTGAAAAAGGCACTGCGTTTCTTGAAAGGTATACGGATAAAGTCTTGCAGCACTATATCCACCTTTTCAGGGTCCAATTGAACCTGGTTTCCTTTTGATGGATGACAACGTGAGGTCACATAGAGCTCAGGTGCTCGACCAATTTCTAAAAAGTGAGGATATTCGCTGGTTGGATTGGTCAGCCAGATCTCCAGACTGCAATCCTTTAGAGCTTGCGTAGGACATGAATGCAAATAAAACAGAGGCAATCTTCTTTCATCTTAAAACTAAAAAGAACAATACAGAAATTTTCATTTAAAACGATGAATTCCCCTGGTCTCAGCCCATCAAATACTTGGTGTGACTTGAATAAAGCTCTCACTTTCAAGCAACATATCACACTAATTAAACAAAAATTTCTAGACAACGAGGGTAAAGTTTTCGCCTTAATCTCTCGGAACTCAAAAATAAATACCATGAATAAAATGCTTATCTGCACTGATTCTCAGACCAGTCCTCACTTATACTAGTCCAGTTTGAGGGCATATAGTAAAAACGCATATCAATGTGATGTTGCGAATGTGATGTTGACGACGAAATGTGACATTGCGTCAAATATTAAATACTCTTAGGTTTAAGCGAAACGAAGTTATTCGGAACTCCATTGAAATTACTACCCTTAAATAATTTATTTTTCCTGTGTCCGGAAAATATTTTGCAACTTTTGAAACAATCGATAACAGGGCCCTCCAAAGAATTGATGAAAATACTTTAGATAATTATATTAACAGATCAAGAAATGTTTTACTTCAAATTTCATTTCTCTTAATTTTCTCTTTTTAACTACCACTAATTTTACTCTATATTTTAAATCTTAATATATTTCTAAATTAAACACTATAAATGTTGCTCTCTAAGGGACAACGTTCTCGACGAATAGGAAAGATAGCTCTCATGTAGGCTATTTTCAAACTGTTCGGAACATTTTTCCTCTCTGGTTTTTGCACCAGCGTGAGAAGATGCTCCTTAATTGCTTGTCAAATAAATTTCTCTCCTGACACAAAACCACTGCAAATTTTTTTTCTGTTTTCCTCTTTAATTATCATGTTGCTTTGTAAGACTTAATTATACTTATGAGGCAATGTGTTAATTTGGAATTTTGAAATTTTATTTTTAAATCCATGGGCAAATAACAAGTCGAAATAAATTAGTCAAAATTCTTATCCATACGAAATTAAAGGTCTCAAGAACTACGTATTCCATTAATCATCTACTTATAACGTGATTCATTTTCATTTTCTTCATATTGGACGGCGCCGATATCTTTTTCTTGAGTTCTACCTTTAAATAATCTATTTTTCTATAACGTATTACCAAATAGAGTTTTTCATTGTGTTTGAAAAGCTTATCGTGCATTAGTACTTTAACACTCGACCTAATACACATTATTTTTTATATTCAGACTCACGCTCAGAGTTGAGGTGATCACGCTAACAAAAGTTTATAAGTACTGATGGAAATGTCACAGTGGATCCAAAATGCATTAAGTCAGATTGCACACAAGCCATAAGAAACAGTGGATATACTTGAATTTGATTTTAAGTTTTATCATAGTCTCCTCACTAATCAATACAACTCTTAGAAAGGGTATGCAGGTTCTATAAATGTCTTCCGGAACACCTCCCCTCTAACACTACTGGATTCTGATATCATTGCCGATTCAGTCTCCTGTTTCTACTCGTATCTCTACCACTTTATTTTTCAATTTCAATTTGAGAAATAAAAAATACTCTAGTAGACATATCTGATAAATATCGGGGAAACTGATTAACACAACCTGATTTGCCTAAATATGCTGCACATGGATGGATATATAAGACGGAGTACTATTGGGAAAGAGAAACTATTTTCCATTGTACAAGAAATAGAGCCTTACCCACGGCATTCGTTTTAAAAGCCGATCTAAAATATCATTGTAGGATATCACAGTCACAGTGGTTCATTGATGACGAAATTCTGTTGCACTAGTTCAACATTTTCATCATTTTCACTCGAACATGGACAACATGATCTCGTAACATCTTCGGGTGAGTCTTTTCCAGCTTCGTAAAATCAGTCAAATACTCGGGAACAATTTATGTAATCGTCATCAAATGCAGGTTTGATAATTTAGTACGTTTCTGGGGCCGGAAGAAGTAGTTTGGTCATTTTGAAATAAAAGTTGTTCATTATTTGTTTCATTTTGCAATACTAATACAATAATACGCTTTACGCAAAGGATTACTGCCTAGCTAAAACTAGTAAAAAAACGAATTCAACAGCTTGATACTCATCGCTGAAGGCTGTTGCTACATAATACGGTACGTTTCATAGAGATACTGCCATTTATGACTCTTTTTTGGACCTTATAAACAGATTGTTGTATAATAATTAATAAATGTTCTGAGAATGTATTATTTTTTGTTCAAAAATAGGCAGAAATTTTCGATAAGCTTCATTTATTTATTCTATATATATGTGGCGGTCGCGAAAAGGCAGCGGAGATTCGAACCCTGGACCAAGGGGTCCGAAGTAGACGGGCTTACCAATCAAGCCGAAAAGATATCTCTTCGGGCTGGTTGAGTAAGGCCTTTTAACGTTGAAGAGCGTCGCTGCATATATGCAAGCAGGAATAAGTCCATGGGCTTGCAGTCGTTGACATTCAAGTGGAAATCCATGAATTAACTCTGAATAACAATCAAATGACTCTTAAATCACTCTTATGCTCTTCTTATTAAGGACTTCACCTGACTTTAAATGTGACTTGTAAGCGTTTAGCTTGTAAAAAGTGGTTCAACGGAGACGACCGGTTAACAGTGGTAATATGTTGCTAGATTATTGTCGTTAACCAAATTTGTTGTTATCCAAAGCGTGATTTCTTACAAGTGTAATAATAGTATTTAATTAATTTTTCAATTTTATATATTAATATCTTCTTGAATCAATTCATGTTTACACAGCATAAAAATATTTTTTTTTTATTTCATCTCCTACTATTATACCAAACAAAATTTTAAAAGAGTACATTAAAATGAAAATCTGTGTATTTATTTCAAGTTTCTAAGCTTTAAGAAGAAAGAATAATAAGTTTGAGCCAATGTTAGCATAAAATTCATCCGAACTTACAACAATACTTTTCCACAAGAATGTATGTACCAAGTTTTTGTCCAGTTTTGACAGTGGACGAAAACAATTTTAATTCAAAATCAGATCTTTGTTACAATGAAAACTGATAGTTGTTGTTTTTTTTTCAAAAACATCTTAATTTTACAAGAACTATAAGCAACATTTCTTAAATTTTTTATTTAAATAATTTCATAATTTTTCAATGACATCTCTAAACTCAAAAAAGGATAATTGTTTACGTTATTAACGGTGTTTTTATATATAGAAAAAAATGAAAGAATTTGCATATATATATACATATATACATAATTTAAACAACACTTTATATTGATGGCCTAAAAAGGGCTTGATGAACAACAGGTTCATCAAGCCATTTTTAGGCTTACAAGCTATTTAAGGATTATAGGATACAAGCTATTTAAGACAATGATAAATACAAATTATTAAATTTTAGCCAATAAAATTACAGAATCTGTTTTTAAAAAAATCAACCAGGAATGTGGAGGGTGGAATAACAACAACAGTAAGTTCATAAATATTTGGCTAAAATTCCCAAAAACCTTGATTCGGCTTTTAATTTTTTCAAACATTTCTGCTCAGTTAAAAATGATTGAAAATTGAAGCTAAATATAAGATTTACAAAAATAATAGCTCAGAAATATTCTGAAATGAAATTCAAATGCATGCTTAACCGATTAGAAAAAGTAGAAAAGATGTTACATATAATATCTTCGAAATTTTCGAAGCACGTTTCTGTGACATTATTTATAGATACCTGTCAAAAGTGCAAATTCAAGATTAATAAATTGGATACTTAAGTTTAGCCGTGTTTCGGATCTTGAAAAATGGAAATTTAATACATTTTAAAGTACAATATTTCGCAGTGGTATTTTATTTTTATAAGAAGCAGCTGAAACCTTTTTGTACAATATTTGATTTTAAAATTTTATATTTTAAGGCTCATATTAAAACTTTTCTATTAACCATTTCAGTATTTATAGGAAATACAATATTTTAACAAAAATTGGAAATTATCATTTCGATTTCGTGGTAAAACATACTTACAAACCTAAATCTGAAATACTGATGATCCTATTAAAAGAAACCTAAAGATTGGTTTTTTTTTCTTCTTTTATGCATATAAGCGTCATTTAAATTTATGAAAATGATAAAGAGAAAAACTATGTTGCGTAGAGTTTTATTTTTAAGGTTTTAAAAGAAACACGACAAATTGGTTTCTTTTAGTATTATGCGGTATGTGATTCACATTTGAAGAATTTGCTCGTTGCAGAAGAATTAATGTTACCTTATATATATTCCAAAGAGAAAATGACAAGATAAATGAGTCTAAACGAAAAAAAAAAATGTGAAAAGTTATTTTGAGCTTTATTTAAAGGACGAGGGTATATTTCATAGAAGCTTTAATTTGAAGTATTGATTTTAAAAGACTTAAAGGCACTGAACGAAATTCATATTAATACGTTGCTATAAAAATAGACTTATATTAAATAGAATTATATTAGATATATTGACATAACTTTAGAAACTTGATTAAAAAAGAAAAAAAAAAGCTAGATACATTTATTATGTGACTCAAATAAAAATGATAATGAACGTAAAGTTCATAGATGTTTTACAAATTATAGAAATTGAAACGAGCTGAACTTTATGAGCAACTCATATGGAAAATAAACTTTAAAAAATGAATATACTGTTTAGAAGATGGAATATGTAATCTTAGAATATATTTAAAAAAAAATGGTTTAGTTCTTCAAGTTAAGCTAATGTTTCAACTAACTAATGAATTCAATTATTTTTCTTACCACATTATACCACATGTTGTCTTGATTCTCGTTACATACTTTATTGCTCGAGGAAGCTTTTAATTAAAGTGTATGTAATTGTATATTTACTTGCCAAGATCAGGAATAACTTTTTACTTACATTAATCTAATTTTCAACTTAATTTATCTTACTTTTAACCAAAAAATTTGAAAATTCATGAAGTAATACTACATTAAGAAAGGAAATATCTGTGATTTTATAAAAGTTGTATATAAGCATCTTCATAAATTAAGCATTTCAAAAACTGGTGATGAGGAAATAAACATCAATATTATTCTCAATAAATTTTGAAAATGTGTACCTAAAATTAGATTCCTGCTCTGGACACAGTTTATAAGAAAATTTCAATTTAACATTATGTCTTTCTATTACATTTCGATAGGAGGGCAGCCCGTATATTTTTATCTTTTATTTAATAAGCAGAGGTACTTAAATCTTAGATAATTGTTTACTTCCTGAAAAAGTAAACAAGGCTCTAACATACTAAAAATACTTCATACTATTTACAAAAATGCTGTTTAGATCTTACATTCTTTTTTAATAGACGCGGACAAGGAATTTGAGCTATAAAGGAAGATGAATAGTTCTAACAGGCTAAGAATGTTACAATATTACATGAAATTAATTTTCTTTTAACCCCTTATGAGAGAAATGTATTTGTTCAACAAAAAGTTATCATTGTTAAAAATTGAACTCTTTAATTTTTTTCAGTTATTTAATTTTTAAAAAGTAATGATATTCCTTTTTTTTTTATTTCAAAATACAAACTGTTATAAAATATGTGTTTTGAACTTGTTTATTAATGACACTTATTTTTAAATTTAATATTGAAAATATTTTTCACTATCAATATTGCAGCAAAAATACATGAAAATATTTGAGAGAAAATCCAATAATGGAAAACAAATCTACTGAGAGAAAGCATTCCTTTATTTTCTTTCGATCAGCAAAAATAGTTCAACAACTATAATCAAATAATCTTTCTAGTGAAAGCTTAGGAATGCTACTAGTTGTGAATTGCCAGTAAAAAAACCAGCCATTACAATTGTGTAAAATGTCTAATTGTATAAATGAATTTAGAAATAAAGAAATTATTAATTCTTAATTTACCAAGAACAATTTATTTCTTTATAAAAATACAAATTTTATTATTATTATTATCGCGTGCAGAAGTTTCTAAATGACTATAGGCGAAATGGAAAAATAATGAAAATTTAAGAGGTCTATAGATAAAAGTTATTATTATACAAATATAAATTGAAGTGGGTATTATTATTGTGAGAAATGATTAGTTTTTCTCAAATGTGATGGTTTCCCTGATTTAAAAGTATCTCTCTCTCTCGCTGTCGTGTGTATGTGTTTGTGCTTCTCTGAAATGACAAGATAAATTATGTATTTTTTCTTATTGGAGATACTTTCAAGTATTTATGAAGAACCTAGTTTGGGATAAACCAAAAAGATCTTATAATTATTCTGAGTAGTGTATTTTGTAAAAAAAGTTTAAGAATTATAATTTTATCTCTTACATTTGTCATGTGTATTTCATGTGTGTTTTCATCTGTGTGACATTTTAAAGTAATTGGGTATGTAATAGTAGTTTCAATCAAAACTATATTTTTGATAAGGAAATGCTTTTAAGCTAACACTGCTCACATATCTTATTTTTCTTTCAGTTCTCTTAACTACAGGAATCAAAGAAAAGAAAGTTCTTGTACAACAGATATTACATAAAGCATATTCAAAACATCAAATATGACATAAACATACAGTTCCCTTCATCTGTTTATCAAAAAGTTCTTAAACAACACGAAATGGAGCTCAAAGCAGGCTTGAAACATTAAACATAGCAGATCTGCCTACTGTTGAAGTAAAGACTTATCTTGCACGTACATATCTTTATCTAGGTATGTGCTATTTTAATATTGAAGAAATCTTTTCTTATTTTATTTTTGAAGTTTGAAGAAATGAAAAATAGTGATCTATTACTTAAACACATAAGTAAGAATGTTTAGTTTGAAATTAATTTTTAAAAGGAATTACTTTATTTGATACTTTTTCATAAGAGCTGATTTCTGGAAGGGTAGAATTTTTTAAGATCCACTGCATTTTAATTAAGATTTAAAAGGGTTTTTGGAAACAAAAATTATTTCCTCCGGTGCGTATGGAAGTCACTGGAATTTAAGGAATTGCCGTGGAACTTGTACTATATAATTGATTTGGAACAATATTTTTTTGTTTGATTATATACTTAATATATTACTAAACATTATTTTCAGTTACCATAGAAACCCAAAAATCAAATTAAATTTAAGACCGTTAAGAAACCGAATCTTAATATCTCAGGTTCTAAAGAAAAATTTTGAGTGTGTTATGAATAAATATGATAATATTTGTGAGACAAACTTGAAAGTAAGAAAATCCCTCTTATGGATAATTTAACAGAACTTCATTGCAAAAGCATTTTGTCGTTTCATGTCGAAACATTTGTATAAAATACCCTATAAAAATAAGGTAAAAAAATTCTAAGATTTTTAACACTTTTCTTACAATTTCTTAAAAGATTTTGCTTACAATTTCTTAAGAAGTTTTAAAAACTCAGTTTTGTATTATTTAGTTCTAAATTTAGTAAAACATTAAACCAAGTCTAATATTAAAATGTTAAAGAACATAGCATTTAATTTTCATTTTACTTGTAATAAATAAAAATATTTAAAAATAATCATCTTTTGTAATGATTTAAAAATAATTTTAATAATGCAATGCGTTGATGTCTCATATATATCGCACTGATATACACAAATAAAAAGTTTAAAAGGACACATTGGGAAAAGATCACTCAAGAAAAGATCCTTAATTTTTTTTTACTTATACCTTTAGTATATATTTCCTTCAAAGAATAAAATTTCGTAGGAGCAGTAAATGGCTTATACAAAAAAAGGTTTAAAATTTCTTTTCTCATCTTATTAAAATAATAATAATTGAGAGACATCTAGTATGATCATATAAATGGATGGTAAATAATTTAATGACAAGGATTTTAATGTTACTTGTGATAAATTTAAGTTCCACTCAACTTATATAAACATAAAAGTAAGATTTAATGAACCTGGATTTTCTGTTGCTTTTATAAAATAGGTTAAGTTATTAAAATGTCTAAATATTTAATAACTTTCGAAAAATATTTTAGAGTTTTTAAATGTAAGCAGATTTACACGTCTTCTCTATCATAAAAAAATTATAAAATGAACATAACAAACGGAAACCAAACATATATAATTTATGCAAGCGTTTTGATAAATTTTGTGTAGAAAAATAGAAGAATTTAGAAATAAAACTTTATATTATATTCAGAAAGAGGTAACGAAATTTCTACTAGTAATCATGGGATTATTTTATTCGTAATCATAATGAAAACCTTGAAATTCGGATGTGATATACAACTTTAATTAAATAAACTTGCAAATTCTAAAGCGTTACTTTTTAAAATGTGAAACAAATGCATATTTACGTTATTTGCTATGATTATGCTGAAATATTTCCTTGGATGCAAGAAAAAACAATGGAAATATAAACAGTTACGAAAGGAAATAATTATCAACAGTACAAATGATAAATTACTAAAATGTTCTTAAATTTCACAACTAAAAATAACCAATTTTTTTGAGTTAAAATTACCATATTAGAAAAAGAAACCTAATGATATTTATTCGAAAAACGTATTTGAGGTAGCTACAATGATGAAGGTAGTAATAAATTTTCTATCTAGAGATAATGACACAACGACGTTAAAAATATGAAAGCAGATGTTAAGTTCCCCTGAATACTCTAGAGAATCTTGTTTATCTATCAAAATATTTACTTATTTTATTTATATTTCATGAATATATATGCCTCTTTAACAGAATACTATAATACTTGAACTAAGATTTTTCATTTACAGAAAGTTTTGGGAGAAAGGCGACAACTGTTATGAAAATAGAAATCAATTAATTAACAAAATTAAAATAACATTTTTTTGGCATTTGAAATATTTTTAAAGGTATTTCAGTCTGAGAAATAAATAATTTCTTGTGAGTTATATTTGATTCATATTTCACTTATTCGAAATATTTAAAATTTTTGATGAAAACAATGGAGAGAGGGGGGAGGATTTACAATAATTTTAATAAAATGTATTATATATATATGGTATTCTACTTTGAAACTTACTGTAAAAATCATAAAGGTATGTAAATTTCATTTTCAAAAATGGAACTAAGATACAGTTTTTATAAAGTATTATGGTCTTGGGAGACTTTTTTGTGTAATTTTTATGTCGCTGAATGCTAAACACGGTAATAAAAAATCAGTTTACAGTTGCCAAACTATGGGTAGCTTTTTAATAATTTTTTCGCTTCTCATCATCATCTTATTTCGATGCGCTTTTCATCACGATCAAAATGTATACCAATATTTGTAGTTCAAATGAAACTAAATTATAGAATTTACATGTTAATAAACTTAATTACTTCTATTCTTAGTTCTTCATTAGCTTCTAATGATTAATTAATTTTCATGGGATGCATTTTCTTTCCACAGAAATAGGTAAATAATTGTACAAAAATCCTATGTTGTAAATGTTATCCTATATTTAGTTTTTGAGATATTCAAAGAAAATAGCTCTGATACCCTTCTTGCAATCAAATCATATTTACCCCTTTTTCTAAATACCACTTGATTTGTGGATTAATAAGAATATATATTTATATATAATATAACACGAAAAAAAAAATATATATCTATATATATATATATATATATCGATTTGATGGAAGCATCTTGAAGAACTTTAAGTAGAAAACTTCATATCGTCAGACATATGAGACTCACAATTGACATTTTGAGACCCATTTCCAAATTTCCCATTAGTCAAAAACTTACGTGCAGCGTTTTGCGAAATTTGAAATTTCTGATGATAAGCAAAATGAGAAGTTAGATACATGAAAAAAACAGCATTTATAATTAGAATTTTCTTAGAAAATAGTTAGCTACGTTAATTAAATTAATTAATATACTAATAACATAAGTTAGTTTCTTTTGATCAAGAGTGATAATCCTTTTTTCCGATTGTGATATTAATTTAAAAAAATTGCATAATTAAGGTATAATTTTTTTTCGCGAATATACTTGATAAAGAGTTACCAGCATCCGCTGTTGATTTGGTGTTGTACATTCAAATTAAACAACGAACTTCAGTTAATCAATTATAAGGAATCTAATGCAATAAGCAAGAATTTTTAAAATTGTTTCTTCAAATTACATGTATAACGTTGTTTTAATTTTAAATGTGATAGAGTTTAAAATTTTAAAAAAGTTGACTTTACAAAGTTGACTTTGAAAAGTTACTTACAGTTTTTAATCACATTAAAATACACACTATTTAAATATCTAACCTGCATTCCATGAATTTCTATACATGGGTAAAATAAACATGTTCTAAGCATTTTGAATGTATTAGGTATTGTAGCTAGGAATAAATTAACTGAAATTTATATATATGGAACACGTGAGATGAAACAAATATAGGAAAAACCTGTTTCATTTCATCAAAATGTTAAATAAAATATTCGTTAACAGAAAAACGAAAAAAAAAAAGTACCGGAAAAGTATTATGTTTTGATTTAAACGTAGTCAATGCGAAGCTTCTTATTTATTCTGTTCTTTAGGCGCTGATCCAATTGCTACAACTTTTTATGGACTCCATTCTAAAATATAAATTGGCCAACGGAAAAAAAAAAAAAGAAAAATTATTCCTTCAAGCTGTCGTAAATTCTGTTAATTAAAGTTCTTCAAACTCTTTTTCTTTCCTAGTAATTGATGAAAGGAACAGTTCCCGAATAAAAAGTAAAAAAAAATAATAAATTAAGAATTTGTTGGTTTACTGCCTAGTAAGTGTGTTTTCAACAGAACATATTAATCAAGGGCGTTGAAAGAAATTTCCATTTTCAAATTAAATAATTTTGGAGAATTTATTTTTCTGTCTAATTAATTTGTGCTATAACTAAATTGGTAAAATGACTGAAAACTGCACTTTACTTTTTGCATTGTGAGGAACAATGATTAGTATAATAATCTTTTTTATTTAAACAAGTAAATTCAACACCCATGATTTCTTTTCGTTATATACAACGATATTGAAAAATAACGTGAATAATGATAAGGAGCTACATCTTCTGGGCTTGAATACACTCTTTATCCCCAGAAACTACTTCCGTCGGTTTTCCAGGGTTCACTGTACAATCTAGGCGCACTTAGTAAAACATTTTTAATGTTCTAACACTGTTAATCTCAAACATTTTTATGTGGTACCCCAGGGGTGAAAAGCTAAGATTTGTTGTGATGTGTTAGTAAAATTTATGATTATTTATGTTTTAGGAATGATTGGAAAGTAAAACCAACATGTCCATATTTTTTTTTAATTCGCGAATGTGTTGTACCGGAAAGTTACACGCATTTTCTGTGTAATGTACCTTCACTTTACAACATAGTCCCCATCTCTTTCTAAGCATTTGCATAACGCTTTACTACTCGGAAAAGGTCATTGGTATGAAATTCTAGTGTTTGATTGTGAAACCAGATTTTAATAGCAGCTTTAACCTCATCGTCACAATGAAAGTAATGTTCCTAACTACTCGTTCATTTATCTATGTGAAGAGGTGAAAGTCACTAAGTGCAAGGCTCCATTGTAAAGTCGAGTACAATGGCATCTTGCTGCTTCAACCTCATCTCTTTCCACCTATAACACATTAGAACAGAGGAAAAAAGATTATCACAAAACAGATATACGAAGGCTTCAGATACAAAAATAATTGCGAAATTTATAGGTAGGTTAGGGTCATGGAAGCATTATTTTCAATAAAAACTAGTGAAAATGGTTTCTCAGGATGTTGTTACTTTTACAGCTTATTAGAGGGTCTAGTCACGAACCCTATAGAAATGTGCATGTTTCCCCAAAGGTGATTACTTAATAGATTGAGAATCTCTCGCATAATTCTGATAGTTTCTAATAATTATATCTAGTATATTGTATTAACATATTTAATTAATTCAAATTTCAATTTATGGATAAGGTATTTTAGATACTAAAGGCTTCAATATTTCAAATAATACGAAAGCCTTCACAGATCTAAAAGTACAGTAATTTCTCCTTTCATTAGAGCCACCACATACGTGGATTCATCTTAACGCGCTTTGTCAAAGACGATATTGAAATTTGTCTGGTAATAGTGATTTGTAATAAATAGTTTTAAAGTATGAAAATAAATTACAATAACCTCTCAGAATAAATGTTTATATGTTGACAATGCATTCTTAAAATCTTTTAGGAAACTCAGGTAAGAATTAAACGTACATTTAAGAATATAGAACTGATTCTTATTTCAATGGTATTTCATACTTCTATTTTAGAGGTTTAAAAATTAAGTATTGCTTTATTTCAACCAGCATTCCATATATAATGAAAGCTTAAAATATTTAGATTCTGAATTAAAAATGGATAAAAAGGAAATAAGAATTTATGAGGGGGTAAATTGTAAAATTTCATTAATTGCTGAGAAAAAACCTAATTATCTATATAAAATTTACTACAAATATTAATTGATTTTTATGTACATATTGTTGTAAATTATAGATGTTGATATTGATTTTTGTGATTTCAGGAAGCCGTTTGTTGAAATAAACTACAGTAACGTAACATTTTAATTATAATCCTGAGGTATAGTATAGCTGTATTACTTAAATAATCGACATCGAAACTTAGTTTTTATATATTATTATTAAGACTTGTCTAGTATAGTCACCATCCAAATTTATATCTTTTGCCCAGCTCTTTTTAACCTTTGGAAGGGCGTCATTGTAGAACTCTGAGGATCGAACTCCCTCTTCTTCATACTACATGTTACCTCAAATCATGGTTTCCTGAAATCAAACAAAATGATATTAATATCTGGAATTAATTACATCGTTCACGTAAAAATCAGTCAGTATGTAGAACAAATTTTATCCAAATATCTACATCATTTCTTAGCAATACTTAAAGGTATCTGGATATGCTGGAAATAAATCCCAAATTTAAGGTTCGGTTCCTTCTTTGTAGTGACATTTATGTTTTAAAATAATTAGTATAACTTAAGTTTCTTTCAGGGCCTAAAGATGATATTTTATTCATTTTATAGAATTGTAAAATTATTTTCAAATGAAATATTTTTCTTCCCCTTCTGAGTTGAATATGCCCATGATTTTTCAGATACATTTGTATTAAAGTACCATTTTTAAAAATTAATATCCCAGAAATATACAAAACATTTTGCTCCTCATATATAAAACAATTCATGAAAAATAATAAACCAACTTTATTAATGATATTAGTGTACTCTCTCTTCGAAAATTTTATTTAACTTCGTAATTTTGGTAATGTTTTTAAAAATCTTTTCCTGCTTTTCAAATAAAAAGTTTCTTAAAATTAAGGCATTGCTTTAAGAATAAATACTTTTTATTTCCTTTATGCGTAGATACCAAATATCTTCTTGAGAGCCAATGTCCATTCTATCGGACATTTTTATTTTACATGTAGAGAAAGAACTTACAGTTTTATATCCTAACATCAGGCACTCCATTTCATTGGATAGCTCAGTATTGTCGTCCATTTAACAAAACTTGAAAATATTTGGCAGGATCCTGGTTCCCCACGCATTTAAAAATGGTGGACAAGAAGAAAGCGACAATTGAATGTATCTCAGCAGTTTGAATTTAGTTGTACTATACTATTGTATATTATTTTGAATTACAAAAAGCTAATATGCAATTTCAGAGATGAATGAATAAAGAAATTACTCTGTATATTTAATCAGTAATACAAGTTTTTATTAGATTAAGGCCCACTGTTCATTGTAATGGACTGGCCAAATTTGTGTAATTTTTATAATTTAAAAAAAACAGCTGCATATCCAGCTTTGTATTACTTTTTAAATGATTTATCTCAAATTTTGGGAACAATTGCTCAAAGAATGTGATCTTGGATATCGAGAGGATAACGAAGCATAAAAAATTTGCAACCATGTCATCCGGAATCATAATCACAAAGAAAAACATGATCATAAATGTTTCTTTCAAGTTATAAAGAAATATAAAAAACACAGGGTACAAAACTTAAAGCAGTGTAATGAAGTATAAATGTGTTGACATTATACTTGAAGATTAATCAGACTATAATAAATTAAATAAACGTCTTTATTTTGAAAGAAAAATGTCTTGAAGTTCATTGAAGTTCAGTAGTATCTGATTTTCATTAATAAATTGTGATTTAAATGGTTATACGTAGGAATAAAAAGGACACATGACCTTGTCTCTTTTTAATGTATTAAAAGTTCCTCAATTCCTTTCGCTTTGTTATGTATTGTTGCAAAAATATCAAATATTTCAGGAGAAATGCCACATATTCTCAATATCTCATTTTCATCAAAAATTTATCAAATTAAACAGCATTTTTTGTACTTTAGGTTAGAATATGGGTATGTATCTAATGATTCGAATTTTGTTGCACTTGTTTCTGAATTACCATCTAAAGAAAGTGTCAAAGACTAAAATTCTTTTTTCTTCAAAAAGTATAGGATTTAAGTTTATTACTATGCTGAAGATCTTATTTAAAATGAATGTGTAACTAAAATGTCCATAAATTAAGTTTTGGGTGCTACATTAAATTTGAAATATGTATTTTATTAATAAATTAATTAAAATATATGCTTCATCAATTGGTTATTTCTTTCCATGTAAAAATTGAATTTAAAAAAAAGATTTCTATCATACTTTTTAAAGCAATTTATTCCTATTTACATAAATCGCCAATTTCTTCTCATAATAATACATATGTAAGAAAATGAACTTTATTATTCGCAGTTATGTAAAATAAATTAAATAAAGAGATGTTATGACTTCGGAATACGAAGATTGATTTTTTATGATCTCATTAAAAATATTTTTTATTTATTTACAGATTTTTAATTTCGAAATTAAATAAAGCATATTAAAGTTATTTACGACGATATTTAGAATAAGAATTTATATTAAAAAAGGAGCTCTGGGGAAGAAATTTATTTCAAATTCGTGTGCGAAGAATTTTGTTTTCTATTTCAAAACCAATTCATCTTGGTAAAAGTTTTTCTGATATTCAGAGAGCTTTAATTAATTTCGAATGCATGTTTTCAAACATTTTTCATAAATAACTATTTTTTTAATTTAATATTTCTGAAAAATGTAAAAATTAAATTACGAATTACATGAAATGTAAACTATTCCTTCAAATTAATTTGTAACAGACATCTAAATAAACATTTGAAAAATATAATCAGCACACTTTTTTTATTATAAATATTTGTGAGACCTATACTCTCTTAGATATTTTTTCAAAATGAAATTATTTAATTAGATGCATTTGCAAAACAATCAAGAATACTTGATTGAGGGATTTTTTCTAAATTCCTTTTATGGAACATTTTGAAATTGAAAGTAGCCCATTTGAATTGAAATTAATAATATTTTCCTAAAATTAAAAAACCTTTGAAGGTTTTTTTTTTTAAATGTAAAAAATATTTGAATTATTTTATTTCCACAATTATGCAGATTATTATTTTTAAAAATACTTTAAAAGGAGTCTACATCTTATATGTTCTTAAGTAATTCTTCAGAAAGAAAGATAAAACAATTCTTGCTATTTACTCTCAATTTTTAATGTAATTCTAGGTTAAATTAATTATGTTAAAATAAATTTTAAACTGATCGTTATTATTTCTTTGTTATGGAAAAAGTAAAATAAAATACTCCAAAAAATTACGAAGAAAAAATCGTTGCTATAATCGTTTTTAATGAATGCTTAAAAATTCCAATGAAGCACATATAGTTACATTTCTCAAAGCACTCATCATGCAATAATTTCATGACAAATTATTATCAAATTTTATTTATTAACCATTTAGAAATTATTTGTTTTTAATAATTTATTAAAATTTAATAAATAAATATAAATATTATTTTTTAATAGTTAAAACAATTATTTTTAATTGATATTTAACATTTTGTAACTTATGATAAAACATAGTACACCTAATTCTGTTTTTACAAGATAGATAATTTCTAAACAATACGTGTAAAATATATTGCATTGATGTAAAAATAAAAGATTGATTCCATTCGAAAAAATTAGCAAAAATATTGCAATAAACCATGATTTTTTTTTCTATTAGGATCATAAACATTTCATTTCATAAAGATTGCACATGTGTCATACAAAGTTAATCATCATTTGTAAAGAAAAAAAAACCTATGTCACTAAGAATGCAATATTACTTCTATAACTAGAAACATTTTCCTCGTCATACACCAGTGGTGAAACTCTTTCTGTAATCTCGTGAAAAAAATTAGGACTCATCTCCTGTGCTGCTGATGCTTCAGTGGATATAAGAACACATTCAGTAATTAGACAAAATAATTTCCTACAGATGTTGCACCTTATCCAGTTTCAAGACAATTCAAAATTTGAATTTTTAATATCCAAAGAGATCGCTTTTGAATTCGTTTTTGTTGTAAATGAATTATGTGACATTATGTAAGAGCGGCTGAAAAATATTTAAGTTATAATAAATAAAACAAAGGTTTTAAAACTATAACTTACCATTTATTGGTTTTTAAGTAAAATTAATAAATATATATGTTCACACCCCTAGTTGGGTAAGATATCAAAAGGTAGATATGATTAAAAATAAAAATTTATTAGTTGGCTGTCTCATTCTCATTTTTCTTCGTGTTGAGGGAAAACCTGTTTGAACAGTTTTTTCTGAGAAGTGTTTTGATGTACCTGAAAGGCTTCAGTCAAATCGAAACAAGTGTCATAAGTGTTTTGACTTTGAACACCAAACTCAAAAATGATACAAAGCAGTTAAAATTCCATTTGGAAATTTAGTCTCAAATAAAAATCGCATTACATTCCTCGTCTGCAATGTCGCAGTTATAAAAATAAAATTAAAGCAAAATGTTCTACTTAGAATTCGGATAAATTGCGTTAAATCAAACTAAGTCGTGTAAAAAGACATTTTTCACTTTATTTGTGATAAATCAATTTCATGCAAAGAAATACAAGTAAAAAATGTTTATTTATTTATTTGCTACGAGATATAACAAAATAAAAATGACTGTAATTTTTAAGTTGTCTTGCTGCTTCAATGTGAATACTTTACATAATTAAAATCACTTTAAAATATATTCTATTTAATATTCTTAAAGTTTAATGACCAAGGAATTCCCAAATGAACATGAACAAAAAAACCCAGATTATTTTAGATAGATTAGTTTTATTCAGTATTATCTCCTTTTATCTCTAAGCACTTTTACATGCATTTCTCCAACTTCTTTAAGCTATCTAAAATGTAAGTTTTTGGAAGGTCTTCAACATAGGATCTGCTGGAGCGATGGACAATTCTGTCAATGTGAACTATTTTCCGTCGATCCATATTTTAAGTTTGGAAAGAAAAGAAAATAACTGTCACGGGGGTTCAAATCAGGTGAATACGGTAGGTGTTATAGTAATTCGAACTTTTATTCCATTAATATAGCCTTCGAAACTACGCAGGTGAGCACATTGTCTTGAGGGAAAATGATCTTTTACTTTTTTAAAATGAAAGTTTTTTTTATTGATTTCTTTGTTCAACCAGTACAATAGTGAGGCGCAATACTCTCCAGTTGTTGTTTTTCTTTCCTTTTCAAATAGTCGGTGCAGATGACTCCGGATGCTTCCCAAAAAATCATGGCCATCACTTTACTGGCCGATTTTACCATCTTTGCTTTCTTTGGAGTCTGTGCACCATCAAAAACCCCTGTTTTGACTATTCATTCGTCTCTGAAGCGAAAGAGTGTATCTACGTTTTATCTACAGTTATGTATCGAAGCTGAAACTTGTCAGGATTGCGAAGGAAAAGCGCTAAATTAGTCTAAGAATGGACCACACGATTGCATTTATTTTCTAATGCGAGCAAATGCGGCACTCATCCTGCCAAGGTTTCTTTTATACACCCAATTTTTCGTGCCAAACTGAAAAAAAAAACTGTACACGCGATATTCCAGTGGCTTCAACAATTTCATGCACTTTGATTCGTCAATCATTCAAAACCATATCATGGATTTCGTCAAACATTCCCATAGTAATCACTTCCAATGGACGTTCCAAACGACTTTCGATTTTTGTGGGTGTACGACCACGTTTAAATTTATTTACCGAATAGTAAACAGTTGCAAACACAGGAGCAGATGTGCCATGAACTTCATTTAACTCAACGTTGATCTCTTTCCTTGTTAAGTTTTTTTTAAATATATGTGTTAAATCACCCCTCGAAAATCATTTTTTTCCCAATTTTCTAAGTAAATATAAGTTTCTGCTTCAATCGACAATATAAATGAAACCATGATATGGAAACAGATGAGACTAGGAAAACTGTCTAGTGAGTCTTAATACTTGCTACAACAAATAATTTTTGGAGCGAAGAATGCCATCTCTTGGATTTTCTAAAGCCCTGTTGAACGATCCTTGTAGCAAGTAAATGTGCTTATAAATTTCAAAAACAATCGTTTCCATAAATTAATGGATTATTATAACGTCACACACACTTTGCAGCAACATGAGGGATATTAGCGACAGATCCCCAATTTAATGACGAACATAACATATGAGCAGGAACCTCTCTGCACGGTACTCTCTATACCTCCATAACATCCCAACATGAAACTCTTGAGACTTGGCATGTTTAATATACATCAACCACTCTAAACGACGCTCTTTAGTGGTATCACAGGTTGAACACGACGTGCGACTTAAGCATTTCCGGTCACGAACTCAATGTCATGACCACTAGGTTACGAAAGAAATTTTTTAGTTTCTTATGACTTATTTTGAGACAATTTCTCTCTGAGCCTGTGTAATTTATTTGTGTTAACATTATCTAATGAACCGAACAGGTTGACCTAATAATAGACGTGTGGGAAATTCTTTGTCAATCGGCTAATGAGAGGGGAGCTAGTTAACCCTAGCAATGTATAGTCATTATGTGCCCCATGCTAAACTGAGAGCATTTATTGATTGATTGTTTAATTAACGTGGAGGCATGAATGCTAACGTGAAAAACATGAAGGCTATTGGCATTGGACCTTGTAATTTTCAACCTCAGTCAAGTGACGAGACCGACATCAAGTAACGAATCTGGCACTCCTTCTCCAAACTCCCACACCACAGAAGAACTTGGAACCTAGACAGATTTAACATGCGTCAGTCCCACTATACAACGGTCTTCAATTGCACCTGTACTCGAACTCACGACTCGATGTAATAAAATGCAAACAGCAAGTCCACGACAATGACCACATGTCCTGGATTGCGAGGGAGTTACTTGTAAGATGTTAGGAGCGATAACAACTTAAATATTATTATATACACTAGTGCGCAAAACTTAAGCAACATTTTTTTTGCCATAACTCTACGAGAAGTCATCTGAGACACATGACATTTAGAAATGACAGACCGCATTTTGTACTTAAGCGAAGATGAAAGCATAGTTACGGAAAAATGAACACAATGCATATAGTATTGGATAAAACCAAACAAAAGTCTTTCTGAACTCACAGTATCGTTACACATGATTGTCTGTCCAAGAGAACAACAAGCAGATGTTCCTTAGTATAAGATATCCCCTCCACTTACTGAAATAGTTTCTAAGCACCGTCTCTCCATACTCAGCACCAGATTGTCCTGCAATCCATGAGGTAAGAGTGCCCCTTCCACAATCAGTATCTGTTTCAATTATTGAGTGTTCCTCGGAAGACGTAATCGTACCACAAAGCATCTCCTAAAAGCATCAAACACATGTTCTATGGGATTTAAGTCAGGGAAGAACATTGGCCATTTCATTCGAGTGATATATCTTCACTTCCCAGTAGCTGCAGAACATCAGCATTCCGGTGTGGTCGTGTATTGTCAAACATAATAATGAAGTCTGGTTCAATAGTACCTCAGAACAGACGCACATGGGGAAGGATCATCTCATTACAATAGCTATCGCCAGTTATACAACCTCTTTTGAAAATGTAGAGCTCAGTCTACATGTTCAACATAATGCCTCTCCAGGACCACCGTAATGGTCTCTTTCCGTGGTGTTACTGGAGTGAAACCGCGTCCCAACCTCTATCCAAATCAATTGGCGTTGAGAACCGCTTGAAACGACTCTCATTCGATTAAAGGACACAGCTCTATTGATGAGATGTCCACCCACCACTTTAAATGGGACTGCCGATGGCCAGACGTTTTTCAGAGGAATGTAGCGTTCAGGACGGTGGGCAAATAGGCCACATTTGTGAAGGCATCTGAATAAAAATTAACTTTATTATTCGCTTTTATGTAAAATAAATTAAATAAAGAGAAGTTATAACTTACGGAATATGAAGATTGATTTTTTAAGATCTAATTAAAAATATTTATATATATTTACAGGCTTTTGATTTCAAAATAAAATAAAACATATTAAAGTTATTTACGACGATATTCAGAGGGATGCAGTGGATGGCAGGCGAATATGTCACTTTTGTGAAGGCATCTGTAAGAAAATGATGATGTATCGGTCATTCACTGCCATTGTTTTCCTAAGGCAGCCACCACCAACCTTTCTAACAGCTGTACCTATAGTTCGAAAGGCTTTCCAAGCGCACGAAACTACACTTTTCTTGATTCCGAAATCTTCAGCTATACTAGTTAAATTAAGCCCCTCCTCCTGCTTTCCGATCATTTTTCCACGTGTGAAGTCAGCCAGGTGATTTCTTCAAGCCATATTTCACGAAAGAACTCATTTATACTTACAGCGAATGTATCTAATTGCGCTCAAGTTCATCCTTTTATTGTAATCTTGAGCTTTACGCGTCGATCGCACGTGTTTTGCGTACACTCAAGTCGCCCATGAAGGTTTGTTCTTGACATTTGCATGCGCATCACCTTTCTACTGAATTGTGTGTTCATTGTACTGGTTGCAATAACTTCTTTTCTGCAATTTCACGGCTATCTGCTTAAAATTTACATTGTTGCTTAAGATTTACACACCAGAGTATAACAATAACTTGAGTGAAGACGAGTTGAAATAAATAACATAAAAGAAGATTTCGTTGGCATAGAAAATACTAAATGAACAAAATTAAACGGGATTTTTAATTTTATACTCTTGATTACGGTGTTTAAAAACCTGACCTATTGTTACGATAACGGAACTGACTCTTCTGTTCAATACGTAATGTTTGTGCTATTTTTCTTTTGGTATATCTATGTTTGAGAATCCGTATGAGCATATGTATTAGAATTTAGTACCATGCTCGCAATTACGATATTTTTAACTTCAGTCCATAATCAATCAAATGAAATGTTTTTATCAATGAAATTCTAAGAATCATGTTGCTAAACGCTTTATAGAGTAGACAAAATATATTACAACTGGATATTTTCTGACACTTCAAAATTAAATATTTTGGAAGATGATACCAACTAGATCGAAGTTTGGAGATTTATAGACTTTCCAATCTACGTATATAATTTATATACATCTTCACATCTACAAATCAATTTCTTTATATATATACATATATTTAAAATTACGTAGATACATATGTAAAGAACATATTCAAATAAAAACATTATAAACTCAATTATGTATCGTATATATATATATATATATATATATATATATATATATTATGGCCTTTCTTTCTAATTAATTACTATTGTAATTTACAAGACCACATCTGTCTTATTTATGAAGAATAATTCTAAAATTAACTACTATTGTTGTAATACAAATATATTTTTCTTATTGTCACTAAAATTCATAAGAAAATGTTGGTTTGGTATTTCAAACCACTTTATTTGCATAGCGATTTGAAATATGACAAATAGTATAAGTAATAATTAATAATGTTTCATAAAATTAATTTGCAGATAAGGTAAGTAATGAGTAGGATGAATATATATATTAACATGATAGAATTTTTTTTATTTACGGGTGTAATAAATAAGGTAATAGAATTAAAGATATGCACTTAATTATAAAATAAATAAATTTTTCACGTCCACTTTTTTCTTTCCTTGCAAAATTTGGCGAATTTCTTTGGTTAAAATCACCCCCTTCTCCTAATGTAACCTGAGTTTCTATGACAACGGCTCTGAATCACCCATTGTATATTTTTAATACTGTCCAATTAAGATGAAACAGAGTGCATGCATTTTGAACTACTGCTTTTAAATGCTCTTTGTAACTTCTTCTAAAGCAATAAATTTATTTAATTATAAAAGTCAAGCTATTTTATTTATATTAAATAAAAAAATATGAATAAGGAACTCCTATATAACTTTATGAATAATTTGAAATTTAATACTATTCTATTTGTCTGTTTATGACTTCAAATAAAAAATATTTCGAATATCAAAAACTGGCGAAATCGTACAATTAGCTCATAAAATCCAGAATTCTTAAAATTTTAATCTAAATAAATAAAAAATCTAATTGTTGAATATTGGCAAACTATTAATATTATATATACGCATCCTAAGACTATCTAGGATAAAAGATTGTAAAATAGATTCAGTTTTCTATTCAGTTTATATGGCTAATATTAATTTAAATTATAACAAGTTAAATGATTTCATAAATTACTGAGTCAGAAATGAGAAAGAAACAAATCTATTATCACTGACTTTATTGTATTCTTTACTTTTTTAACTAACCATATTATCTATTTTTAGTATTTTTGATTCTGTTTAAAATGAAAACAATTAAGGTTAAATAATTTTAATAATTTAGATTTTAACGTGTGATATTTTATATTGTTTTTAAACTTTTCTTTTTATTAGATACCAGACTTTCTAACTAATCTTTCTTCGATCACCCGAACCACATTTAAAATTAAGTCTCAAAACTCTTGAATAATTAATAAGCAGTTTGAAAGTCTGGTATTTGATTATACTCTGTATTTCCCGAGATGAAAGTAATTTTCTCTATCGATACTCCAGTGTTATTTATATTTCACTTTACGAAGAAAAATTTGTTGCAAAGGAAATAGTTACAAAGTTTAGTACATTAATGTATCAGTAGGGGCATAAAATTGTGCCATTACATGAATCTTTTGAATAATGCAATTTTATTCTGAGCTCTACTTTCTATAAAACTAAATTTGTTTTCCGCACAATGAATGTAAACTACGTGAATTGATTTGTTACCAGTTGTTATGGAAACGAACATAAAAATGTCGTTTGGTAAATTAATCTTTCCAGTTTTTATAAAAATTATTATTAATTATTTTTATGTAAAGAAAATTACCTACTTTATTTTTGCTGATTCATAACTGTACTTTGATAAAAATTTGTATTGGCTCTGAAAAATAATATTATTCTCTAGATTCCCTCTAAAAGTTATAAGCGGGATTTCTACAGAGTTATGTTACTAATTAAAAGTGAACGTGCCTGTATATCTCATAACTATTCACATTAACCATTCCATTTTTGTTTTTTATTTTTCTAATAGTAAATGAAGATAAATTTTTAAGAATTTCAAAAAGTTAGTCAAAGTCCTAATCTTGTATTCTATGTTTTAGATTTTTAATTTTACATTACTCTCATACTCTCTTATATATTCTGCAGTAAACAGTGATTGTAAGCAACTTTTTAAATTCTAGTAATATTAATAAATATTTTTATATATCGGGTATTTGGTTATATTTTGTCTTTTTTTTAAGAAAGTAATTTTTCCCTTGTTCCTATTTCACTTATTAATCTTTTGCGATGAAAGATAAACTGAAGCATAATTCAATGGATATTTTTAAAACGGGGAGTTTCGCCACTTTTGTATTAATTTGGAATAAATATAACACATTTTCTTGCATTTATTTTTAGTGGTATATGTGCATTCTAAAAAGGATGATATTTACTTATATGTATAATTGGCGATTTGGTCCGGCTGAAAACGAAATTTTTTTTTCCTTAATAATATCACTTTTACTTCGAATCCTACATTAGGTCTCATAGACTCATTTCTATAATTTATTTCATGATAGCTTCCATGGATTTAATTATTGCATTATATTTTTGATAAATTTCACAAATAGATATAGTAGTTTAGTTCATAACTTTTTCAGATTTCATAAAAATTTGTTTCTTTAAAAAATGGCATTTTACCTGAAATGGTCTAATTGATACACATACAAATATACATAAAAATAAATTTAGCACTTTTAGACAATCTTCGTTAAAAAAAATGTTTGATAGACATCAACTGACGAAAATACTTTCTTTATTATTTGGTTTTCAAATGGATCTGATTCCTGTTTCATATGGGATAAAAAATATTATGAGGGTCGTTCAATAAGTCCTTAAAAATTCCAAGAGATGGAGCTCATGGCATCGAAAATGGATTATTTTCAGCACGCTTCATGACTCACTGGACAGTTATCTCAGTTACTCGTATTCGTTATCATGACGCTTTCGCCCCTTAATATTTCTTCGTCAAAACTTTTCCGGTTGATGAGACCATCTTCAAAATTTTTTAAACGATTAATATTTTGAAACCCATTTTTTTTTTTTTTTTTTTTTTTTTTTTGTTGCTTGATTTTTGCTGCAAAATGATGAATCTTAAGTCTCACCGACGGTGACAAACCTTGCAAAATGATGTATATAACTCGAAGCGGCAATAATAAAATTTTAATTTGGAAGAAAATGAATTCTAAATGAAAACTGACTTATGAATAAATGTCAAACCTGTTTCGACTCCGATTAACAGATAGCAGTACCTGATTGTTACACATTTTATCTTATTGATGCCACCTTTCTCCTTACAAGTACTTTTTGAACCATATGCGTAAATTCATAATCGTCCTTTAATGCTCGCTGAGGCTAAGTTTTCTAAATGAAAGAGCATCAATTGGATAAAATATATATTACATATTGAAACTAAAGGTAAACTAGGTAATTGTAATAAATAAGCTACACAGTGGAGATTCAGAAAGTAACTAAGAAATTATCTGTGTTAATTCTACAATATAATTTATCTGGTTGAAACAAATGTGTTTGTTAAATATATATATGCGTAGAATCTCTTTTTACAGCAAAACAATTTACACAAAAGGAGTCGTTCTCTGAGGACTCTTGGAAACGAAAAGCTGATTAAACCTTACGCAAATATCGGAATAAAAATTTCTTAATAAAAAATAAAGAAAAAATTTAAAAACCAGAAAATATCTGGACACCTAAAGTAGGTAAGTGAAAGAATCCAATCCAAATAAAGAAGGAAAAATAAAAATCCGGAGTCTTTCATGATTAGTTTTTCTTTGACAAGATTATGTAAATGTGTAATGTAAAACATGTATGTATCAAATAAATATGTTATGAATAATGAATGTAATGCATAGTTTATTTGTAGCTAAAAAATTCCATTTAATGGTTAAAAAATTGAATTTTTAAATATTTACTTAAAATTAAATTTTAAAGAATAATAATATTTACTTATTTTTAAATATTTACATATTTTTAAATATTTTCTTAACCTCCCTTATACAAACAAGGAATTGAAAAATTGGAGAGGTAGGGAAGCAAGAAAAATGAAAGGGGAACATAAAATATATAATTAATACATATTTTCAATTTCATTAAACTCATAATTAAATGAAATAATGCTTTATATAAAAAAAATTTACGTTTAAGTTTTTTTTTTTTCTCGCTCTGTGATTAGAAACTTTATTTTGTATTTGCGTATATTATCTTGACTAATGCATATATATAATATATATATATATATATATATATATATTTCAGTCTGTATAGGGAATTGAACGATGCAGAACCATTTTTTAAACTACAAAAGATTTCTTTAAACTGTTACATGAGGATTTGTATGGTCATTTCAACACAAAATAAATTTTAATAGATTATTAGAGGTTGTGGCGTAAAACTTTAAAACCTGACATTATTTACAGACCATCAGCTTTCGCGAAACATTTCTGAAATTAAGATAAGTTACCTTTTGACTTACTTTGTATAAAAATTTAGAGTTGTATTTTGAATGATACGCAAGGAATTTTACAAAAAGTTAATTTTTTGGCGTTAAGAATATTGTTTTGATCTAAAACAAATATTCACCACTCTAGGACTAACAGAACTATACAGTCTAAAAGTGCACTTTTTTCGACTGATCAGGGAGATAAAAGATTTAAACATACACTAGATAAATACTACAGATACAAAAACTATATAGATACTAAAACATATGCTGTCAAATATATGTTAATTTTTCATTACCTTTTTAAAACCTTAACTCCTATTTTTCTGATTGATATTCAAAGGTTTTTTCTTTAATTTTGAAAAAATTCAAACTGTAAAAATATATTCTTCTTTATAGATAAATATATTCATGAGACAACTTTTGTAGAATTGAGAAGAGGAAGATACAGCCTGCTGAGCTATTAAGAACAAACATTTCCATGTTTTAAGCTCTGCAGCGTTCAAAATATTCTAGATTTCTTTTAGCACCTACATATTTTGTCGTTTTTGAACAGTTAATAAAATAATTATATTCAAAGGAAATAAAAGAGTGGAATCATTTTAAATAATTACTTATTAAAAAATATAGGATGTGAAATAAAATTCTGATTTTAAAAAGTTCAAATTTCAAAAAATAGTTTCATTCTAACTTAATTATTCAACATCTAATTATTCTACAAAATCTGTGTAGCATTTTAATTGTAATTCACACTTACTGTGATATGAATATTTCCAAAAAAGAAAAAAAAACGTGTTTTTCTTTTACCTGAAACTTTGTTTTCTGAGCTGGGATTATTACATTTATTTATACTCTTGAATAGTTTTGAACTTATTTTTGCAATTTGTGTGTAAAAAAATTTTTATCGAAAGAAATTTGTTTTTCTGTTATATCAAAAAATTAAAGTTCATGAATGTACACCTTTAAATTATTGGTATTCAAGAATATTGTTGACCTTATATGACGATCCACGATACTGTAGTTAACCTAGGAATCAAATAATTCTCTTATGGCATGATAACTGATCTGACCTTTTTAAAAATTAGCTACGTATTTAAAGAAGATGTGTAAAGATGGCGCAACCTGAACATTGAATAACGATTTTCTTTAGCCAACTAAGGGAATATTGTCTTAGGGAGAGCGTATTGGCGTACTAGATCACTTTTCAATTTTTTATCGTTTGCATCAATTTTAAATACATTTAGCTTAAATATATTCAATTAAATAATTTATCGTTTTTAATTACATGATTAATTTTAATTACATGCAGCTGATATAATATTCAATTAATATTTTATCGTTTCCTTTAATTTTAATATCTGAAAAGCTTATTAATATCCATTTCTCGATATCTCGTTGTTTACTTTAATTCTTATGTTTAAATGATTAATTTATTATTAATTATAAAAAATTACACCTAGCGTAGCTAAATATGTTCTTTGCAAAACTGTGCATAGAACTTTTTTAGATTTTTTTTTTCTCTGAGATTCCCAAAAATTTTATTGTGTATTCTTATGAATCAACATTTGTTTGATTAAGTTTTACAAAATAATATGTTTTATAAAAGTAATGAAACTGCTAAGACTTTCCCCAAGTGATTAATATTTAATTTCAGATTCATTTCATGAATACATATGTAATATAAATCTTCCATTTCTGCAATTGTGAATTCAACAATTTATGAATGTTATCCTTTATAATAAATTCTGAAAGGTTAACACTTATTTCTGTTTTTTCATTCAATATGCTTTAAATTTGCTCTAAAAAGGATCTACATCTCTCAGTGAACACACTTCACTTCCTAAAATTGATTCAGCATAAGTAAGCCAAGGACGAAATGAATTGTATCTTTAATTTTAATACATAATGCTATTCTCTCATATGCAGGGAAGAATAGGTTCAGGAGTGAATAAGAGAGATTAATATTGAGATTACTATGCCATAAGGAAGGGATATAATTCCATTTCATCTTTAAGCAGCTGAAGTGGAAACAAATTGAATGCGGATTTACATCGAATCTGGATTCAAGATTAATTTCAAAGCTCTCAAGTTAGTAGCAGTGTGTATTTACTTCTCACTGCAACTTCTAAATTTGTTTTCAATGTTCTATTCAGAAAGCAATAGACAATAAGGTGAGAAGCGAGGGAAGTAGTATGTGGCATGAATACGAGAGATAATTGATTATTCCCAAACAGTAGCTGACGCTGATTTACGCAACACTTGTACTCGTTATGTGTTTATCTTGGATTTAAAAGTTACTTGAAAAGTGAATTTATTCATTACTTCTTTTTACGAGTATATTAGTGTTGCTCTTCTGAACCGTCTTTTAAGACCTTGAGTTGTGATCGCACAACACAAATTTAACATTAAAACACTAACAAAAGCTCATGAACAAAAAAAGGAATATATATAGTTAACACGTTTAAGTAGTTTAAACTTAACTTAAATATTTTATACTTTAAAAATGCAACTCTGATTTAGATGTATAATGTTTCATACACCTTTAATGACATTTAATGTATAACATTTCATTATAAATTTTATAAGAAAAAAGGTAGGTATAAATCATAAAACTAATATAATGTTTGGTATTAAATTTTAGAAACAGGACATCGGTATTTGGTTCGATTGAATTTGTTGCAATTCTTCTGAGCTTTCAAGGTGTTCCTTCGATATTCTGGTTCTAATTTTTCTCTTAGTGTGTTTCAATAAGAGCAAAATTAAAATATTGAATACTCTTCTTTTATCAATATATTTTCTTTTACTGCTACAGATTTCTTAAAGTCCATACTAAAACTTCAAAGTTTTTCATAAAATGTATTTGATAAAGGTAAAGATAAGGATAGTAATAAAAATAACCAAAAATAATTATATATATGAAAGAGCAGCAAAAATATGAAAATCAAGTTTCAATAATGAGTTTAAAACTTATTTACCTGCCTTAAGCAGAAAATAAATCTAATGAGTCAATGGTTGTTTCCTTTTCTTCACTCAATTTACAGAATAACTCACAATATCTGTCATGCAGTATAAATGCTCACAAAGTATGCAGAAATAATGAAATGTGCAATGAATTAAGCGATGCACGATTGCAATAATAATTCCTCTGACTGAAAAAATAAAATAAATTATGAGGTTGAAGCTTTTTCTATTTATTTGGGTACTCTAGAAGAATAAGGCAGGATACAGACAAAGGTGTTATTGACCCAGCCAAGCGCATGATTACGAATATAACAGATGCCCTTTTTGAATTAGAATTACTTGCCTCTCCTTGTCTCTCTTCCCACCTATATTCGATTCACACCTCTAGGCTACTAAACACCAGCCACAAGTGTCATTGACGATCTCATTCCCACTAGTTGAATCAACATAAAGGACAATTATTCGATGTCAGGATCTTCAAAGCTGTCAATATACCTAAAGGCAACAGAGTAGCGGAAACGTCATTCTTGGGATATTTGATTCTTTCGAGCTTTTATTGAAGAGCTGGATGGAAAAAAACTGTTGGGTGAAATGAACATCATAATCTGTACTTTCTCATGAATAAACAATAGTTTATCAAAATTTAAAAGAAATACTTTAAGTTTAACCGAACAATGTATAAAAGTTAAGAAATTACATGAATTTCAAAGAAATGTAAAAGAATTTTGAGTCTTATTTTCGAAAACTAAACTATTTTGAAACAGTACTTTGCTGCCTTATTACTAATTTTTTTTTTATTCTTTCAAAAAGGGTTTCTAAAAGGAGTTGTGAACAATTATATTTGCTCTACTTTCAGAAATATTTCAGAATATTTTTCAGAAATATTTATTAATTCTGCAATTTTTTTTTCAAATTTACAGACTTAATAAAAGAATTTTTGTAGGCAACTGGAGTTTCGAAGAAGATGGAGACTTGTATCGGTTTTCCAATCTGGTGAGTGATGAATTTGAGGTCGAAATGAGGGTAAGGTAAAATACTTGCTTCGGTTAAGATGAGAACATGCTTTCTAATGGGTCGACAGGAAACGTTTTTATCTGTTAGGGGAGGTACTGGTGACTTAGGAGTAATTAATGGAAAGTATAGATTATAAAGGAATTTTAATTAAAATTAAATTTATTTAAGTAAGTTTTCTCGGAGCCTGTACAATTGAACATTACTTCTTCAGAGGAAATATTTTTCAATATTTTGTAGGGTTCAATCTGCAGAATTGGCAGTTTTGTTGAAGAACATAATTGAAAGCTTTTCAATGAAAGTTTTAAGTGCAGAATATATTTTTTAGGTTTTCTGATATAGCAGTTATGCACTCACTAACACGCATTAAGAATTAGTTTTAGTATGATATTTTGGGGGTTTTCTAGTAGTTTTATTACAGTATCAGCGCTATGAGATCAAAACGCACAAACGTAGTTCAGGTTTGGTCTATAATTAAAGTACTGATAAATATTTTATTACATCTACTTGATGTAGATTTAAGCGAAATAGATATATAATTCATTGACAATAGTTTGAACTGTTGTTTTATTAGTGTGATATGTTGTTTAAAAAGGAGCTTTTTATCTAATGTAACATGGAAGTATTTGGTGCTCCAAGACCAGAAAAACTTTTTGTTTTCAAGATACGAGTAAATGTGAGGCTCAATTTTTCTGTAGTTTCTGGAAAAAAAGATGACTTCTGTCTTAGAAATATTCAGGACCATTTTCTAAGACGAGTACTACCGGCCTTTTAGTTCAAGGCCTGGCCGATAGCCTTGGGATTTTCCATTGTGGCTACTATTGCTGTGCCGTCTGCATACAGGCAGAGAGTCCTATTTTGTGTAATAGTGTGTCATTCACGAATAAATTAAGTAATGTCTGCAAAATCAGACCGCCTGCTTCTATTTGTCTTGATATAGAGAAGGTTCCTTTAAGTGTCCCCGAAAAATTATTATTTCGATGTAGGAATCAATTAATTTAATTAGATATGGTGATGACAACCAAGTTGAATTAATTAAGGCATTTTGTTTGAAACTAGCCTAAGGCGGACTGTCCAAAATCGACAAGGATACTACCAAAAATGGACTCTGACTTAATGTTATCTATTTCTAACCACTGGTGTATAAATCGCCATTGTTGACTCACTCATTGTTCAAAGCAATACCATGGGCTCCGACTTGGCATAAGAATTTAAATATTGTCCAGACGTAACGAAAAGTGGGGAGGACTTAACTGAAAAGAGGCAATTTGACTCGGAGACTGTTGAATTAATTCTCAAGAATTATCTTTTCCTGCAGTATGAATGGATATTTATTTCACTTCGCTCTTCCTCCTTCTTAGAATACATTGTTGTGTGCTTCGGACCATGGTTTGGATACCCCTGGCTTAGATGATTATTGGTTCTCTGCAACATAGACTTCTTTTGAAGTATCTTCCGAGCTGATAGTTTTTAAGACAACTTGCAAATAAAAACTATTGCTTAGACTAGGTCCATGTCGAGTGAGTACCTAAAATCTGAAGCTCTCCATACATTGTAATTAATCAAATGGGCAATAAAACATCATATAAGAAGTTACTGATGAAAATTTTTCATCGAACGCTCGTATATATAAATATATGAAACGAGAAAAATTTCTTACTTTGCACGATAAAATAAATTTCGTAGTAAATGTTTCCAGATGGAGTTAATTAGTTTTCTTATTTCCAAAATCTTACTTGTTTGAGAAAGTTTAATTTTCGTAAAATAATTAATAGTAGTTTTTTTATTTGAAAATATCAAAAATTTTCTTCATAATTCTTCAATAAGGAAAACCACAGTATAATTGTAAATTTTTAAGTTAGCTATTCATTGTTTATTAAAGCTATTTTTTTAAATTAGCTAATATCCCAAAGTAATGTAATTTTCAAATGACATTATTTAAGCAACTGTTTGTAGTTCATCACCTTCCACTTTAAATATCAATACAATACAATTTAATTTCTAATATTTCAAACATACTAAAGTAAAGAAAAAGCAAAATATAAATTGATTTTAATGTTGATTTAGTGTGAAATTATGTATTTATACAGTAATACAAAGTTAAAGTGTACTTTAAAATAAAATTATTTCACCCATATGTAAAAAATATGCAGAAAAAAACGAATATCTCACTTGGTTTGATGGTACTACATTAAGTTAAACTTTTTTATATACCTTCATTTTGAATTTAAATTACTCTTAAACTTTTCCTACCGTATTAAAAAACCTATAAAAATTCAAAGCTAATCCGAACATATATGATTTATTCAAATAAAATTCATAAGACTTCTGAAATGAAGTGCTATTTATGTATAAAAATTATTAAATAAAACTTCTTGAAAAACTTTAAAGTACGTTTCTGAGCATTATTATTTATGAATATATTTGCCAAACAATGAAAACTTATAAACTGCTTAAGTTCAATCCTGCTCCATTTCGTAAAAAAACTGAAAATATAGTGCATTTTTAGGTACAGTTACTCCATGAATTTATATGACTTTGTTTAATAAAGTAACTCTTGGAAGCAATACGAGAGATATTGGCGATAGATCTAATAATTGTGGAATTCACAGGACACAGACAACATTTGAGCTGTCAGTCTCTTATAAAAACTTTCCAACTACGGTAATGGGAGGACTACAGTCCTCAAGATATTGAATGTATGTCAGCTCCACTACAGGAAGGGTCGTTATTGGCATCAGATTAGAATCCGCTGCTCAAATTAAACAACGCCGGCAATAACCTCGAGTCCAAAACCACTTTGTTACAGTGGTCATTAGAACAAAAATTTATATCTACAGATACTAAGTAAGCTATACTTTTAATTACTGAGAATTTTAAGGATAAAACAATATATTTAACAGTAATGGAAATTTATTCCTTAACTTAGGCGAAAAAAATATATAAAGGTCTGTGTTGATATTTTTTTTTACTATGGTTATATTTGGAAGTTTAATCTATTCAGAGATCTCGAACATCAAAGAACAATAAGAGAACAAAGTCAGTAAATAAATGCAAAACTATTCCCAAGAGATCTTGTTACAAAGTCAGTTTTATATATTAAAAAAATTAAGCTAATTTTATTTTCAGTAATTCAACAAAATGACACAATTATGAAATTAAAAATAATTTTTTTTTTATTTTTTCTATATAGTCATTTGAATGAACAAAAAAGTATTAAGAATCAAACTATTAAAAGGTTATCGAGTTTTTAAAGGGAACACAGAAGATATTGTCTTTGCATTTTCAAATATAAAAAATTATATTTTGAAGAATTTTTCGCTGCAGGTCATTTTAACATATTTTTCAAAATGTTTCAAAAACAAATATTTCAGTAAATTAATTATGTTTAAGAGGGAAAGTTTGTAAAAATTACTAGCAAACCAAATTTAAGTACTATTTGGATGCTTAAAATCTCAGTTTTGACACCTTGAAATAAGAAATTGTATAAATTGCCTTCCAGAAATAAAACGATGATATTTAAAATAAATTACAAAATGATGAAAATTATTTATGTAATTTCGGGAATTTAAATTGAAATAATAAGAAATTATAATGTTTTGTACACTAGATTGATTTCAAAATGTTATTTTGAAAGATTTCCATATAAGTTACTCAATTAATTGATAAAGTATAATCGTAAGAAATAGGAGACATTTAATGATATAAGACATTATCATCGCAGCTAAAAGAAATCATTATTACTATAAATATCTCAAATAGAAGTTAATAATGGTGATAATGGGTGAATTAATTAACGTATATAGCACAGTTTATATAATAATAATATCTTAACTTAAAAAAATACAATATTATATAATTAATTAGGGAATGCTTTAAATAACTTATATTTAAAAATTCCTTTTTATCCAATCATCAATTTCATAGATATACCAAGAATCCTAATAGATATATTTTAACCAAACATTTTGCAAAACATGTAATATTTCCTGATCCAGATATATTCTATTTTATACAGTTACAGTTTTTCTATTCAGTTTTTATTTTAACTTATTATTTCATTAGCGTAATTTTTTTATTAATGTTGTTATAGTTGAAAATAAAACCAATGTTCAAAATATTTTCCCATTCTCCCACATCACTTAATGAATTGACCATTAATTAAAAATAATAAACCAATATACAAACCCTTAAAGCTGAAACCCAAACACTTCAAATACCTTTTCAAATATTTGCAAAAAATTTAAAATAATTGGATTAAATTTTGAACTTATGGATCTCAAAAACATTTTGATATATGTAACTCAAAAACATTTCAAAACTGTACTTAAAATATCATAATAACGATACTTCTTCATATTTTACATTCCTAGAATTAGAAATTAATTACGCATCAATAGATATAAATATCTTTAAAATTGTTGAGTAAAAAATTAATATCGTCAAGTATTTGAAACGCTCATCTTATAAAAAAAAAATACCTCTATATACTTCCATAATTAAAAATCTTTTGAGCAAAATTATACGAAATGGAAAATTAGGATTATTTTATGAATCAATTTTGAGAAACATCTTCATAGAATTTTAGCATTTTTCTCAACAAATCTACCCAATTAACATCATAATTTATTTCTTTTGAGGTATTAAGAGAACAATAAATTTTATCCCGCTTCAGGACTTTTTTAACTTATGATACATCATCCGTGTATAAGAAAAAAAGCATCAATATTCAAACCAATATAATCTACAAATGTAACAAAGCAGAAACATAAAATTTTTACCATGTACTATTCATTGATATTTACATTAATTATCATATTTTCATGTAATACTCAAAATTTGCTAGAAGTCATAAAGAAATATACATTGGAATCTTATTCATAATTGCAAAAATTTGCGTAAGACTCTGAATTACAATATTAATCAAAATGTACAAAAAGAATGTTAAATAGCAGAACAATTTTCAGTTTTGAAGTTGTACGTACTTTTTAAAACGTTAAGAGAAAATAATTTTAAAAAAATACAACAACTGAGAAATTTATGAAACCTTAAACGAATTCTAAAAAAATTCATACACAATATTTCCTGTTAATAATTTGTCTAAACAATGTGTCATGTATAAGTCATAAAGAAAATTACTTTAAGCTTGTTGGTAAAATTTCAAATTAATGTAATGAATAGTTTCTTTGAAATCCTGCACTTAAGCTAAGACATTTTGTTTCCAGAAAAAATGAATTTAAACTTATGAATAACAAAAAAAGTTAAATAAGATTTAGTTTTTCTTTCTCTGGAAAACACTGGAGGTTTTGAAAGATGGTGCTACAATGTATATATGTGTTTATAATATATATATATATATATACGAAATTTTAGTAAGACAATTATTTGATTTAATATAAAATTTTCAAATATGAGAGACATTTAATTCTCCTTGTAGATCCTAACAGCTTCAATGATCAAGTAGTTACCTGAGAGCTTACAGTTCTCAGCAAACCAAGAAAATTGGTTTTGGTATGTCTAGAAATTAGAAATGAACAAGAAACTAATGTCTCAAGCCCACTGTAGAGACCTAATCAGCCTATTTCTCACTAAAAATACCAACTCGAGCCTGGTCCATTTCAGCATATTTTAAGCTATTGTGATAAAAAATAAGGCAAATTTAAAAAAAATCAGTTTTTCGTTCATAAGTAAATGAGATTAAACTAAATATGGTAGGAAAAATATAAACATTAAATTCCACTTTTTAAAAAAATGAAAGCTGATTATTAATTTACACCGAGTTTAAATTATCATAATATTTTGATAATACATGAATTGTTATATTAGGATATTAATATTTTATTGTGAGTATAAGTAATATGCATTTATGGACAGAATGTTTTCTTGTTATATTTTCTAAAATATATCCCCAAACCTTTAGATTAAGTACTTCATATACATACATTAAACGTTAGTTTTTTTTTTCCTTCTTATTTCTATCTATATACAAAATAATTCGATACTCTGTTCGTCTGTTCCAAATATTTTCATTCACGACACTACATTTTTAATATATTGTTGAAGACATGTTTGTATCTGTTATTAGAAAAGTGAAGCATTTTTATTTTTTCCAAGAAATCTGTTGTGCTTGAAATTGAAACAAAAAAGTAATCACTTTTGAGGAAAGTTATATGTATTATATTAGCGTAATTGACAAATGAAAATTTCTGATTAAATATGAAATTTAATTACAAATTAATTTTAACATATATGTATCATGAGTTTGACTAACTGACAATGACTTTATCCAAATAAATTTATTAAATATCCAAATATATTTTACCTAACTTTTGCAAAAGAAATCTTATTTATATATAAATATCGTATTCATTATCGTCCTGAATTATTTAAGAAATGAAACTTTACTTTTGTGACGTCCGTTCTACATTATTTAATTCAAAGGCCATTGTTTCTTTTTAATTTAACTGTTATAAATATGAAACTCCAATTGAAGGGTCTAAGTATAAGTTAAAATATCTTATCTATCAATGAAGGATAAATAAGGTCATTTTCCAACGAATCCTACTTAATGCATCAATTATATTTATGATCACCTAATAAATTCTTAGCTTACTAATTCACTCGTTTTGACTAAATTGCATCTCACAACTTAGCAGATTCTTTTCCTAATATTTTTACTAGAATTTGCTTCCTGTCCCTCAAGTTAATTAAGATGCTTTCTTCAAAAACATAATTAATATCTATCAACAAGTCGTTACCCTCCTTCTCCCTTTCATTTTTTTTCAATTCTATTTCAAATATATATACCATGAACTCTAGCTCAATTCACTTCATATCTATCTTCATCTAATTAACCTGTTCCTGATTCCTTTTGGTTGTGAAGAAAGTGTAATTTTAAACAATTAAAATTATCACTAAGTTCATGAGGTTAGGGAAGATAAAATCATGAAGAGTCTGTCATCCCAATCTAATTCAAACATTTTTTCCATATCAGCATTACAAAATTGTTTGTATTTTACTTGCCTAAGTGATACATTTTAAAGTACTTTGGAATAAAATATAGCGATAGTAATAAATATTAAGAAATTCTAGCGTGGTCAGAATGGAAGTTACTAAGCTGAAATTTGGATAATTCAGGTAATTTAGTACAGAAGTCTTTTTTTTTGTTTGTAAGTTGTCATAGGACTAAAATTAATATGTCTTAAATATATTTTATAAGTAAAGTCTTAAAAATGAGATGATTTACTTAAGACATTCTTCATTAAGCTAATATTCATGAAATTATACGATTTGAAATGTTTTATAAAGCAACCAAACCTTAATTAACATTCAAATATGTTTTAAAAATCAAGAAAAATATTTTTTCTCTCTTTTTTCAATGTCTATATTTTTTCTTTTACCATTCATAAATTCGAAAGTCTCTGACAATTAAAAACTATATTGAATAGTAAATAATTCAAATTAAAAGCAATGAAGATCATTACCTTTGCTTATTTTTAAAACTTAGTTTTTTAAAAAAAAATTTAATTTTTATATATTCATTTGTAAAGAACTATTTGGAATATGACATGAATGCGAAATGTAATTTTGATATGCAGACTGAACCTTATGTATTCGACGTTATTTTAAAAAAATTAAATTGAGGAATATATTCTAAAACGAGTAAAGAAAAGCGAATGACGTGCCTTTTTACTTTAATGAAGAATTTTTTTTATTCAGTAAAAAAATGTTTTATTCTACAGAATTACACTTTTTAATATTTTTTTTCGTCATATTTTAATAAATGTTAAACTATGAGATATATTATAATTATAATTCTGAATTATTTATTAAGGTCATGCTTAATTAGGCATTTGGAACAGAAATTATTTTTTTCTTCATTTCATTTTTTGCAATACATTTCGAAAAAAAGCCTCTCTTTACAATATGTAAAATGTTTTTAGAAATATTTAATGTATTGCGTTAAAATGATAAATGCTGTAATTGGAACTATTTTGCGAGAGTATTGGAACTGCATTCATCTCGTAAAATTGATCTAATGTTTCAAAAGTATTCCAATAAATAAACTGTGTACAAATACAAAATTATTCAATTAACCCATTCTTAGCAGACGTTAGTTTCTTGTAACATTAATATTTTGATTTCATATCAGGATTTCAATTGTTTTCCTCTTTTATCTAGTCAGATGAGCCTTATAAATGTCTAAATTCATAGTAAAAATTATTTAGCATTGAAATGCTCTAATATCCTGTTGAAAAAAATAACTGAACTTAAACATTTTTACTTAAGAAAATTTTACAGTTTTATGAGCTTTCTCTTTAAGGCAGTTGTTGTCCAGTTGAGTTAAACTAATAAATTGGCCAAAATAGGAACGTATATTAATATGTTAGCAAGACATTTCATGCAGTATGGTGTGTTTCTTTCAAATATTTCCACAGTTGAGCAGCTGATTCTATGTACCGGAAAACATTCAAGTAAAATATTGATGAGAGGGAAACCCATACTGGATGCAAAGTATGGTATTTGTGCTCATCTGATGGATAAATGTATGATTTTGAAATTAACAGTGGGAAATCTTAAGAAAAATCTAAAGAGCTCGGCCTTGAAGGTTATATTGTTACAAGACTTTTAGCAGTTGTAAAAAACTCTCTGAAAATGTTGTTCTGTTTTGATAACTCTTTAAATCATTACCTCTTCCTGCAGTTTTGAGTAATTTGGGTCTCTGTGCTACAGGAACGGTTCGAGAAAACAGCCTTGGAAAGGCTCCCCTTTTATCTGTTAAAGACATTTAAAAAAAACACGGAGAACTTACGATTCCATTTTTGATCATTGAAATGGCATAAATATCTCAAAACATGGGACTGAAATGTACATGGAACGGTAATTTAGTTCTTTCCATCACTTCGAATTTGGACATTGCTGATACCCCCAAGTACACCAAAGAGATATTCAAGGCGGGAAAAAATAGTGTAAATAATCCCCAGCATAAAGTTATAGAAAATGATAACAAATACTTGGAGGAGGGGGGGCTCGATTTACTTAACAAATGTGTCTCAATGTATAGAATAAAAATTGAGGGTAAAAATGGTATTGGCCCATCTTCATCAATTTTATTGATGTGCCTAAAGCAAATCCATGGAAGCTTTATAATTTAGGAAATAGTTCTAAAATGACTTTTTTTCATTTCCAAAGAAGCTTAGTTATAGCTCTGTTATGAACACCAGAAGTTTTTGAGGATAATACTGTAAGAAACTTACTACCTGAAAGTAATATCGGATGTCCAACATCATTTGAAATGCAATAAATAAATATTACAAGGAAATCCGAAGCTAATTGTCTAATTCCGAAAATCCTGAAAATAAGAAAAGTTGTAAACATTATTCGAGTCAAACAATAACTATCTGCAGTAAATGCAATGTGCCTTTTTTCCACGAAGTAATTAATTTAAAGACCTCCACATAACAAAAAGATAAGATATTTTACATCATTCCATACTGTCCTTGCGTTTTCATAATATTTTGTAACTTCTTTCATAAATAATTTTTTTTCTGAAATCAATTTTATTTTTTAATTTGCTAACAAAATGAAGGGAAAGAATTATTTATCAAGTTTCAGTTAGTAGAAGTGTAACCGGCAGGGAATGTGTCAATTTTCTCTAAATATTTGGTGTAGAAAAAGTAGGTATATAATTTTCTTATTCTTTGAATAGTCATGATCTAATAATGAAAGTAAATAATTTTACTTTTCTTTAACATTAAAACAAAAATTTCATTCCTTAATCTTAGGCTAAGATCAGAAGTTCTCTGTGAACACCAATAAAATTAAGTTTAATTAAAAAGTGAAGTAAAAGGAATCCACATTTAACGTATCGATTAAAGCAAACTTTGCCTTTTTTGCAACTGTAATATTTCTGGTATTTATTATGTTGCTGACATAATTTTTTTGAAAAAAATTATTTTTTAAAATTAAATAAAAGGCTTTTTCTTATTAAAAATCTCTTGAATTTAATTTGTAATTTTTTTATTAATACTTGATGCTAAATATGAAACATTGTATGAACAGGGCATAGTTTTATAGAAAGAAAGGATTTTAGTTTCATTTAATTTAGACTCATTGAAAGAGAAATGTGAAAGATTAGAAAATATATAATAAAATAGGAAATTAAAACATACAAACAAGAATATGATCTTTTATTTTTTAATTCCAGACCTGTTTTGTATCATATCTATTTTGAAATAATTTATGATGAAGAAATGCCGATAAAGTACTTAAAATATGCTTTCTACATTTTCATTCCCCATCAGCTAATGGCAATTTGTGACAAAATCATCATCAAAAGGCACTTTTAGGAACCTATTCATTTCTGGATTAGTTAAATGAAACATTGTAACACATTCATTTCCTATATTTAAAATAATAAAATAAACAGAAAAATAACAAAGCATAAGTATTATACAATATAATTTTATAAATGCATTTCTATTAATTCACCAAAGTGAAATGAATAAATTCAAATTTTTTTTATTTTTAGTTTTTGAGGAATAATTTAGTTCCGCTCTAGAAATAAAAGGATTTGTGGAATTCTATTTTCCCCCTTATTTAACATCAACACTCACCATTTCGCAACACTTCCTTTGAAATATTGAAGTTCCTTTATATTATTTAAAATATACTGAAATACATTTTCGAAATACATAGGAACTAATTACTGAGTAGTAATTAAAACTTCAACTAGAAGCTGCAGAAAAATTTTCATAACAAATAAGGCTTATGGAAATTAGACCTAAAGAAAACCCTAAAGGACTGCAACTAGGATAAGAGGAACGCCATTTCAATTTTGAACGAAGGCTACATCTACATTGAAAATGGAAGCAGGTGTTGAATTTCTCAAATACTGAAAAAATTATGTTTCACAAACAAAATATTTTTTGTAGTTATCCTTCAAGAATGCAGAACTATATATAACAGGAGTTCTAATATTTGATTTCCCACTTTTCACTTACAGAAAGATTTCAGGACTGCGTCGACTGTTATAAGAACATAAACAAGATCGAAAAATAGTTTTTTGAATTTAAAATCCATAAGATACTTCAAGTAAATAAGATAATTTTATTTTCTATAGATTAATAGGATTTCAAAACAAATTGCTATGTTATTTCATTGTTAAAAGAATAATTTAAAAATCGGTAGAAAGATGTGCAGAGAATCTTTTATATGAAATATCTTATGCAGCATTGATATTCATAAGATCATCACGAAATACATAAACATATATGCATTTAATTTTTATAAAGAGTTTCACAACATGAAGTTTTAAAATTCTGTGAAAAAAATTATGTTTAGGAGATTAAATGAACATGAAAAGAGATTACGAGAGTAAAAAAAAATATATGGCTAATATCAATTCAGTATTGTACCATTTAGTAACATACACACTGGTTGCATGAGCGATTTAAAAGGATACGAATATAATCGCACAAAAAGTCAAAAGTTAAATTATATATTTCGTATGATCATAACTGTATGAATCAAAAACTCAAACATAACAAAAGATTAAAACATTCATTAAAAAATGAAATATCCAAAAGGTAAAGTTTCCCTTTTTAAATGCATAAAAATATAACCGATACAATTCTTCTCATTAATTCAGTGCACTTGTTTCTGGTTTAATTGCCACAACTATTTATGGGCTATATTTTCTGCTACAAATTGGTAAACGGAGAGGGAAAAAAATGTAATTCTGAAAGCTGTCGTAATTTCTGCTAATTAAAGTTCTTAAAATATTTTTTACTACGTCGTAATTGACGAAGATAAGAATTTCGAAATAAAATAAGGAATTAGTGTTTTATCACTGTGGACCAGTTAGTTTGTTTTTACATCAAATGTATTTGTCAAATATATTGAAAGAAATTATCATCTGCTCTCGAGTTAAATTAACTTTTTCTACTTTGTTTCTTTTACTTTATTCGTTAAGTTTAATTCAACAAGGAGATATATTTATTTACAAATGATTACTGAGTATACACACACACTGATTTTTACAGCTTATTTTGAACACTTATTTCAACAACTTATTTTTCTACAATGTGTTTCAAAATAAAACATAAAAGTTGGTGTATAACAGATATTTTGAAAAGTAAGAAAATTTGATATCAAAATTCTTTTCATTTGCAATAATAAAGAAAAAATATTATGATTTTGAAGTATTTGAGTTCAAAGACGCTGACAGCCTAATTACAAATTGTTGTCACGATTTTAGTTCTAAAAGTAAGGTTAGCAACACTATTTATGAGCCTGGTGTTTTAAATGTCAAAAAATGCCGATTGATTGAACTTTAATATATATTACAGTACCTACATAGAAATACCAACTATGTTCTGTCTTGGGCTTCTTTTTTAGCCACCAAAAAAGACATCTTTTTACGTACAACAAAATTTCGTCCCTGACTCATTTTTTTTTAAATAAAAGGTTAAATGCATGCGATTTTTTTAAATTTACTTTGATTTTTTCTAACAATTCAATATACTTTTAGTTCAAATTGTAGTCGCTCGGTGAAGTATAAGAATAGATTAATACATAAACATTTATTTCATTTTCATTTTATGATAGAATTTAGCTTAAATTATATTCATTTTAATTATTAATCTTTGCTTGTATTTTAATATTTGAAAAGAATATTAATCTTAATTTTAATATTTTATCGTTTACTTTAATCAAGATATTTCATTAAATAATTTGATAATAATTGAAAAAGTGGTGAAAAAGTTAGCTCCATTGATCACTGAATCTGATCTTTAAATTCAACAATTTTTGGAGTGAATGGTAGCGTTAGTTTATTTTTTTTTATTTGATTTTATTGTTTGTTACTTAAAATATACTTTTCAAACAGCAGTTAATGTCTATTATTTTTCTTTATTTCTGGCTACTCAAATAATTCAAATAAATTATTGTGAACTGACCCAAAGTCATCCAGCAGAGAGAACCATTTGAGTACTAACTAATTGAATTGCCTGCGATTCACAACCTCATTTCACTCTCTCTGCATTGCATTTTCAACGTTCCTTTTGGTTGTGTAATCTTCTGTAATAATGTTTCAAATTTAAATTTCATGAAATAATCAGTATATATCAAAAGCATTTATCAAGAATAAATAAAACCTTTAACTTTAAAATATAAAACACACAATAATTCTTCAGTTGAATATTACAAATTTTGTTTACCTGACTCTTGGAAAGGAATTAATTATATTTAAAAATGTATTTAATAAAAGTTTAAAAATCAAATTATAAGCATAAAAATGTTGAAAATTATATAAATGAGAAAAAAAATATTCTTCAATATTTAGTCTTTCCGTTCCTTAAAGGAAAAAAAATATTTATGAAATATTCTTACTAGAGGTTAGAAAATATTTTTAAAGAGTTAAGCCATCAAATATGTAGTATTCGTGATAAATTTGATAAAAGTTCAATGTTTCATTTAATTTTTTATTTTGTAAGAAGAATTTATAAGTATGTATCCTTGCATATGAAATCACAAAGGAATCGTTTAAATAGAACAAATGAAATAGCTATTCGTAATCTTGTTTCATATATTAAATAGCATATTTCAAAAAAGGAACCATCATTCTTTTTTCAACTTAAGTAAAAACATAATTACCATATTCAGTCTTTTATATTACTATCTATAAAATGTAAAGTGTGTAATGAAGAACTTTATGTATTGTTAAAAAATTGCTTAGAAAAGATTCACATGATTTAACTATTTATATATTTTTATTACTTATATTTATTGATAGAAAATCAAAAAAGTCATTCACTTTCATTTTTTTATGTTGCAATTGATAGAATTCATATTTTTAAAAATAATTAATGTTTTAGAAATTTACATATTTAAAGAAAACATTTCAAATTCATTAAAGTAAGTAAGACTGTTCGTTTATTAAAAATATTTTTTGCATTATATTGGCAAAGAGGGAAAAATAAAATAACAAAATTCATACGATCTACTTGAATATAATGCATTCATTAGTAAGATCTCGGGTCTATTCCGATACCGTCATTTTTTGCAACTCTAACTCCGATTGTGCATGACAAAAGCTTCATTTGTGGAATAGAAATATTTTTCAATAGAGCAACTATCATCCTGGCTTGGATTAGCTGACAAATTGTGACATCAACTGAGTGACTCCTAAAAATATGCAAATTGCAAAGGCTGTTTTGCTTACATTATAAAAAAGGTTATTAATAATTTCGTTTGCCCTATAAAATCTTTTTGAAGACATCTTGGAACTTCTAAAAAATTCAGTATTTGTATATACCTTTTCCATCATTTAAATGTTTTTATTTAAATTTTGAACTGAAGAAGTTCTTCCTCCCATAAGAGACCAGTTGTAAGATTTTAGGCTCTGAAGTAATCAGATACTGAAATCCAGTTGAATCAAATATTCGATGCACAGTTTAAAAATCTTCTTTTTGGGATCGAACGTTTTTTTTTAATGAAATCTCTCTTATATAGAGACAATGCGTCCAGGCATAGAAGTCTAAGAACGAAAACTTTTTCGGTACTCTGTCTCCACCATCATCTGAATTTAATTCTAGGGGAGAGTGCTCCCCAAACTCGAAGTTCAAATTTATCAGGAAAAAAAGTCGCATATGAATTTTTAAATTAACTTGATGAGTTCTTCATGATTCACGCTGTAAACATAATTATCAATGTAGAAAGATATGAGCTTCAGTACTGTATCATGATGACTCTTGAGGCATTTCTTAAAGAAAATTTACCGGATGTCCAAGCATAAAGGGAATGGAGATTATTCTAAACACAACCCTTTTATGATGAAAAATCTTCAGATCGTCTTCTTTATCCTTTCTCATAAACCTAAGATATGGTCAACCCGCTCTTTCAGTCAAATTGGAAGAAATTCCTTCTTTATATCTATAATTATCCCGAATTTTCCAAAACAAAAACGATTTATTTTTGTTTCGGATGTGCTCTACAAGATTGGTTATATTCTCTAGAGCGTCATACAAAAAGGTGTGTGTGTGTTTTTTTCTCTATCTCAACAATCAATTGTAGGTCGTATCATTACCGAGTTTTCTTTGAAAACAAGACGGTAAGGAAAGAAATGTTCTCTTTCGGAAGTTTATATTACAAGATCGATTGCTTCGACGACAGCTTCGTTCAGTCAATCTTGAAATACATTATAATTTGCAAACTTCCCGGCTCGTTCTAAGACCTTCAAACATCTTGTAAGCTTTCTTTAAACTACCGTCATGCCATCAGGAAGAAATAGGTTATTTTGTATCTTAAACGAACTTACAATATAGCGCTTTTTTTCATCTCGTATTACACTGCTACAACAGTGCTCCGTAATAGCTTTCTCAAGTTCTTCGCGACTAATCCTACGAGGAGGATATTTTACACTCAGTGTATCAAGTTTCCAAATATCCAATATATTCATGTCCCTGACAGGAATGGACAAAGGCGTATTACAACAATTATTTTCAATCATTTCCGATCTTCCCATTTGCCCACCCTAACTTAGAATTCAGTGTACTAACTCCAGTGAAAGGTTTTTAATATGTTCTGTAAATAATGTTGCTTCAAAATCTTCAACTAATAAAATAGGAATCCTATTTGGATTTTATCATATAAGAAAATATTTTCATTTATGCAAATATCACATGAAAAAATACCAGATCTCTTAAATTCATTAAAACGTTTACAGTGTTTAAATTTAAGGGAAGGAGTACAAGTTTCGTTTTGATCGATTACTTCCAATTCACGGGAAAAACTACTGTTAGAAGTACATAATTTAATGAAATATTTTTATTCTTTCTGCGTCTTTACAATCCCCAAAGAGATCAAGAATAACAGCCTTTTCACCTAAACACTACAATTTCACATTCTAGTAACTATTTACTTACACACGATTTTTGACAACTATGTTTACAATTGCTCTAACATAACACTTTAAATTATTATTACTAACACATACAATCAACGTTTTCAAATACGCTTCATTAAGAAACAAAAAAACAAAAACAAAAAAATAACCAAAGCATTTTTTTTTTCTTTTGAATTACTAGATAATTTTTATCACAGCTTTCTATTTCATTTTTCGCATCAATATTTTCAGAATTACTTTAGACAGATAAATGTTTTATTTATTATCGATTAAGCAAATGACATTTACTCTACAAATTCTGAAAACCTGGAACACTTTTCACATGGAAAACAGGCTCCTCTTTCCGATATTTTTTTTTTTATTCAAGTGGTATACAACAAGCATAATCACAAGTAGAAACATCATACGATCTATTATGGAATACGATTTTGATTTATATTTTACCTTAGAACTCATTACTTCAGACAGAGGCCAATGTCATTTCTCTTTTATTTTCCCTTTTTTATATTTTCATGGCGAAATAGAAAAGTACAAATACCTTTGGTAGATACGACCTCGTACCGTCTGTCATTTCTGACACCGAATATTCAAGCATAAATCATAGATATTTCTCTTACTTGAAATTGTTAAGACAGGAAATTAATGAGTTCTTTTATTTGATAAATATCACTTTCAATGTATTTGTTGAATTCAAATTAAATATGGGGATAAGCATCTTAGGCTCCCGTCTACCCGCCATTTTGATTTCGTGGAAGTAATGTTAATCCTATGGAATTCTGACTTTAATTCTCACATCTTTATTATTTGATCTATTTGAATGTAATAAAGTGCATTTGAAAGAGCAAAAAATAATCAATGCTTCTGTGGAATTACTTTTTTCCTAAGATTTTTAAAAAGATTTTTATTCTTATTTTAATTATTCGTTTTTGAGTTTTCCGGTCTTTAAAGAATATTTTCAAATATTTTTAAGAATCGGAGGAAAAAAGTAATTCCACAGAAGCATTGATTATTTTTTGCTCTTTCAAATGCACTTTATTGCATTCAAATAGATCAAATAATAAAGATGTGAGAATTAAAGTCAGAATTCCATAGGATTAACATTACGTCCACGAAATCAAAATGGCGGGTAGACGGGAGCCTTAAAAGCAAAGGACTTAAAATATTTACATGCGGCTCTTTCGTAACAAGAAGTGTTTCAAGATTACGAACTTTAATTTTAAAATTATGAAATATTTTTCTAAATGACGCAATATTGTCCAAAAATTTGACAAGAGAAATCAGAAGTAAATTATTTAAATTTTAATTTTTAAAAACTTCTTTACAACCAAATCTATTTTCTAGTAAATTAATAAAGAAATTATAATTTTCAGGAGTGCAAATTAGAGATTGAAATCAAGACCCTTTTGCAACTCCTTCAATAGTTCTAAGTACCGAACCTCCTAAATGTGCTTTTAGACAGTTAAATTTACTTATTTTATCTAATGACTCATTTTTGCTGATCGCAAATTCAAATGAGTTTCAAAACTTAACCATAAAACGTAACCATTTGACCATAACATTTACATAACTAACGCTTAGGCCATTTAATGTTAGGAGATTCTTTTTTACTGGTATACAAGGATCCGAACTGTAGGAACAATGAGGATTACTAACAAAACATTCTTCTCTAATTTGCAATTTTCTCTTGCAGCTCTAAATTTCTATTTCATTATTTTTTATTACATTCCAAAGTGAATTTAATTATTTATGTAATTCTTTCTGATATAACATTTGTTGAATCTACAGATTTAGTCCGTTTGAATCAATATTAACATGCTCTACAAGTTCAGTTGAAAGCTTTATATCAATTTCTGCTTTGTCTAATTCGGTTCATTATATTTCTACAATAGTTTAGAACAGAAAGTCTAATTACACTCAGGTCTTTCTAAACTTACCAACATTATCGTCTGACGTTTTTAAGTTGAACAATTTTGAATTATATACCGAAAGTTACAATGATATTACAGGAAATACAAAAATATATTAAGAAAACAAAGTTTTTGCTCTAAATATCTCAACATTTTCTATTTTTCTCAACACGAACCAAGCAGGGATGCCAATTAATGTCATGCCATGCGCAATAAATATAGCAAAGTATAACCCTTTATCTCTATGACGTGCCAAAAATATCCAGGTTATGTTGATTTCGGAAGTAGAGAATCCTTGCCAGAATTTACTTCAAATAACAAGGGTGTCGAATCTTTTTGATTAAGTATATTTTAATTACTTTATGTTACATGCTAAAATATTTACGGAATATTAGATCTTCATAATGGCATGTTTCCTATTTCAGGGTTCAGCCGGTTATATCTGCATTTGAAAAGAAGCAAACAAAATAGTTATGTGACCAGTTCATTTCGGATTACAATTAAAAATTCGGTCTAAGTTCGAGACAAATTTATTTGAAATTTTATTCTGCAATTTTTTTTACAAATTAAATAAAAAAAAAAACATTGACTTATATACTTTTAGGTTTTTTTTTTTTTTTTTTTTTTTTTTTTTTCATTTCATCACAAAAATAATACTGTAGTGCTTTACGCAATAACTGTGTACCAGAGAAATGCATTTTAATTTGTGAA